>JAHSPU010056922.1:0-38483 GCA_033628385.1 Pluvialis squatarola
GACAGACATAACTCTAACAAAGAAATTACTACAGCATCAAGGGTTAATGCGAATATTAGAGGAAATCAAAACCAAGGGACAGGAAACTTTGATAACGGTTCATCATGACACAGATAAAATAATAGAGGTTCTAAAAAGGGTAGAAAAGGATGGAGAACATAAATGGTGGGAAGTACTCTTCGGCTGGTCACCCACTGCTACAGGAATCCTTAATAAGTTATGCCACCCTATTGTTGTTCTCCTGGGCTTGTCCCTGATTAGTATTGTTTTATCCATAGTGTTATATGTTTTAAACTTGCGAATGATAAAACAAATGAGGCAATTGATATATGCTCAACAACGCCGACAACAAGTCGAAGTAGGCAAAAATCTTATAAAGAACCTAGAAAAGAATGGAATAATATAAAGGGCACTAACATAAAGTAAATGAATTTACTTACTTTTTAGAAAAGGGGGGATTGATAGAGAGAACTAACACTTAAGGGCTAATAGCAGGAGGGAACATGCTTGACGCAAAACATATAACATTGTAGCCATTGCATTGCTTAACCCATATCTGTAACCTTGGCCATCGTGTAAGACGTTTTATCAGGAAATAGCAGAGAAGAACAGAACAGCCATGGCCGGCCTTGCTAAAGAAACCTGCTGGAACTGACCTTGCGGTTGTGGAGTCTGATAAAAGAGAGACTGAGCTTACACAGGAATGAAGAGTCACTTGTGGTGATGAAGAAGAGAGGGTTTGCCTTCATCCTCTCGACCCGCAACGACCACCACCAGAAGAAACCGCGCATGCTCGGTGGGGAGGCGATCACGGAAATGGCTCATTTGCATACGAAGCGGGATAGATCGTTAATATGTATAGGCGTATTGCGAAACCTTATGAATATGTAACACTTTGCTGCATAAATATGATACAAGCTGCTGCGTTAGGCGCGCACGAATTTGGTGGGATGACCCCCCGTGCTGCCCAGCGCTGAATAAAAGCATACCTACTTTACAGCCTTGCGGTTGTGGAGTCTGATTTCCGCACGTCAACCTTGCCAGTAGCACCAGGTTTGGAGCCAGTCATTGACCTGCTGGTTCTTCCTGTTTACCCCTTCATCAAACCCCACAACAGGACGGACAGAGGAGAACAAGACTTGTGCTCCCGATCTCTTAACCAGTCGTCCCAAGGCCCTGAAATCTTTCTTCATTGCCCTCGGCGTTCTTCTCACTATGTCATCACTGCCTACCTGAAAAACTAAAAGGGGATAATAATCTGATTGCTGCACCAGGGAAGGAAGCTTCTTAACATCGTTAGCCCAGGCCCCAGGGAGGCAGCAAACTTCCCTATATAGCAGGTCCAGTCTACATATTGTGCCTTCCGTTCCCTTTAGAATTGAGTCACCTATGACAGTGACCCATCTTTTGTTTTTTACTGAGGCAGTTTTAATTCAGAGGGTGGTCCGACGAGGCCTCAATGACGCCTCCAAACTGGAAGGATTATCATCCTCACTGTTGTTTGGTTCCCCTTGCAGAGCACTGTATCTGTTCTGCAATGGCACCTCAGAAGGTGTGGTAGTTGGCAGGCAGATGTGCCTGCAGTGCCTGTTGTGTCAGGCAGGAACATCTCCCCATTGTCCCCTGTCCTCCAAGCTACCCTGTTCAGCCGGTCGGGGAGAGGAGTGGGAGTTCTCTGTTGCAGGGGCTCTGTCTGCCTGCTGGGTTTCTGTCATGGGAGACAGGGTATGACTCCAGGCATCTATCTCCCTCTCGCATTTCCTGATAACCCTCAGCCTACTTACCTCCTCCCTGAGCTCCATCACTAAGCATAGGAGCTCCTCTACCTGGGCACACCTGCCACAGGCATGCTTACCACTGCCATCCAACACTGGCATGAGAGCAGGGCACACCCTGCAGCCTGGGTGGCAACGTGCTTGCACGAGAGCTCTGTCTGCGAAGCAGCATCAGAGCTGGTGCGTGCATAGTTCTTTGGGGCCACAGTCTTCTGCCAGGTAGATACCATGGCTACCTCACCAAGTTGGTAGATTAGCAGCGCCCTTCCATGCGACCTGTTGCACCCTGTTAGCCCGGTCAGTTCGCCTGGTCAGTTTGCCCACTCAGGGGGGTCCGCCCTTCCGTGGTGCTCCCAGGTGCCGCCTGGGTGCCACCCTCTGACTGCCTTCTTGCTCAGTGCACAGCAAAGCTCACTGCGCTCCTTCACAACTCCTTTTGAACTGCCGCGTGTGCTGCTGGCTCCGCCCCTGCCGCGTCAGCAGCCCTCCCCCAAGCTGCCGGTTCCAGCAGGAGCACGAGGATGAGTTAGTCACTTTCTCTGGCTTCGAAAGGCCCAAAAAGAGCCCCTTGCCGGCCCTTTTCACCTCCGGTCCCCTTTTTTTCACCTCCAATCCCCTTCCCCAGTGCAGACCTACCTGCACTGGAGCTGGTCTCCTCGTCATAGAAGGCCACCAAATATGTCAGGCATGATTCACCCTTGGTGAAGCCACGTTGGTTTTCACCAACTACCTCCTTATTTTCCATGTGCCTGGAAAATCTGGAAATTATCTTCTACATTCTTCAGAAATTTCCCAGACTTGCTTGTCACAGCAGTGTGGCATTCCCAGTTGATGTCTGGGAAGTTGAAGCCTCCCCTAAAGACAAGGGCTACCATTCCAGAGATTTCTCTGAATTGCCTATAGAATAACTCGTCAGTTCTATTATCTTGACTGGGTGATCAGCAGTAGACACCAACTACAACATCTCCTTTGTTTTCCATATGCAATCCTGACCCAGAGGCTCTCCACCACATCATCACTAACTGTAAGGGCTGTGCAGTCAAACCTCTCCCTTACATACAGTGCCACTTCTCCACCTCCCCTGCCCTGCTCTTGTGGTTTAGGCCAAATCGGCTACTGGGGACGTGGGGGACACCAGATGGGACTGACAGATGCTCCCCTCTACCCCTCTTCAAAGAGAGAGGCAGAGGAGGGAAAAAGAGACTTATGAGTTTAGAAGGAGCTAAACTACTTTAATGAAATATTAATAATAAAAATAAAAATAAAATCATGAAATATATACAAAACCATATCAAGCTCCCAGGATGACAATCACATCACCGGCTGGCACTGGGAAGTCCCAGGCTGGACTCAGCAATGCACGGGAACTGAATTCCGGATCTGGATTCAGGACCGGGATCAAAGGCAGACGAACAGAGAGTCCTCCTCAGACGTCAGCCATTGAAGAAAGAAGGCTGACCCTTTGATCCCTCAGCTTTTATACTGAGCATGAGGCAGATGGGATGGAATACCCTGTTGGTCAGCTTTGGGTCACCTGTCCTGTCCGCTTCTCCCTGCAGGTGGGACCCCACTGCGCTTTTCTGCTTCCGACCCTCCAACGGGGCAAGTAACAAAGTTAACTGGCCTTGGGTGTTATAGCAATAAGTATAAGCAAGAGCATCTCTGCATCCCATGCCTGGACCTCAACTATAAACATAGGTCTTATCACTCTGAGAGAGCCATCATTGTCTGCACAATATGCTGTTAATTTCAGTAGTTAGAAGAGGCTTAGCTAAGAAGCAAAGTTACTGAACAAAATTGGTCCTGTTTTACCTCAAACCAGGACACCTGTCTATCCCTCCTGAATAGCCTGTAGCCCTCCATTCCAGCACTCCAGTCATGGGACTCATTCCACCAAGTCTCACTAATACCAAAGACATCATAGCTCTGGGAATGGACCAACACTTCCAGTTCATCCTATTTGTTCCTCATGCTGCATGTCTTGGTGTACAAGCATTTCAGATGTGCTCCTAAACTCTCAGTGCTCCCTGGAGCAGTGTAAATGCTCAGATTAGCATTGTCACCCTCAGGCAGTGCCGTGCCATCCCTTGCCTTACCTTCAGCTGTCCTGATGGTATCCCCTTCCCCCATTAAGTCTAGTAAATGTTATTTCCTCACTCTTCATTTAGTCACATTTAAAGCTATAACCCTAATCCAACATTATGAACTATCTTAACTTTAAAATTGACTTTCAGATTTAGATCCCAGATTTCTGCTCTCTGAATTATTGGTAGAAATGATGATGTGTTTGAACTTCCAGTTTTTGGTTTCCCTCCTTTTTTGTGGGTATCTTTGGTACCTCCTGATACACAAAGTCAAGATTCTTAGATTCTTGCCCTGATTAGAGCATTCTGTAGGAACCATTAGCCCTTTCAGCCTCTGGTTTTGTTTTATCCTGCAGCTCTTTCCTAAGTAGCTATATTACTTAACTGTTCATTTTTCACATTTTTATGGTATTGAAACAATCAGATGAAGAATGTGAAATCATCAGTTAATAAGTGCTGTTCTGGAACTCTGAAAATAAGCTTTTAGCACAATGGATGATTGCAGGATCAAACAGAAATTTATCCCTCATATGGACTTTCACTGGAGACAAGAGCATGGCTGCCATGAACCATAGAACCAATTGCATCTCTTCTTCAGGGCAACCAATTGTCTGCTGCCAGAAACTAATCAATCACATGGATTCACATTCAGCCCAATGAATTCAAGTCTCCCCACAATCTTATAGTTGCCAGAAACACTGGGGTCTGGATTATGTGGATTCAAAATACTCCAAGACTCTCAAATATATTAATTTATAGATAGGGAGACAAATTTAACGGGTGCTAGAGGCTTTGCTGAGAGAATATGAAAGTTATTTTAATTGTACTAAGGAAAAATTCTATAATTTTTTTCAGAAGTAGTTGAGGAAAAGAATTTCTAATTGTTTTGAGACGTCCCTGTGGTGCTGCTAGTTGAAAGGGTGAAGTACTCCAGGAGCATTTTATGTTTGATTGCCACATATTTTGAGTTTAACAAAATACACTTGGAGTTCAGTCCTGATGAAGCTGATGTCTCTGCCTCAACTCCTACATTTTGCCAGGGGCAGCAGGAAGAGTGATGAGGGATTATGAGGATTGAACCTGTATCCCAAAATTGCTTTGGGACACCTCTCCCTGCGCTCTTCGGGTACGTACCTTTGAAGCTATAACTTTTAAATCAGAAGAATGCACTCTTAATTTTGAAATATATTTGGAAGATGGAATGCTGGCATCTGAATTTTTAATCTTACGTGGCCTCTTCAAGTCTCACAATTGCAAAGATAACTCAAGTGATAAATTTTCAAGTTCAAGGAGGCAAAATTCAGGTACTTCAGGAAAAGCTGAGAAGACAGTGAGATTGAGTTGAATGCAGCAGCAACCTCAGGTGTACTAGCTTGTGTAACACTGCTTCAACAACATCTTGGTAATTCCTGAGGGCAAATGCTTTCCCTTGTACTGGTCTAAGATGATGCTTATCCCACCTTAACTTCCCCTGGTAATTTACTAAGATAAGCAGCCTTACTATAAGCCTGTTTTTTTACAGGGTGAGTTTCCTGTAGGGGAATTAGCACCAGTGGAGCTTCACTAGTACAAATGTTTCTGCTGTAGAAGAGTGCGTTACGTGGTAAGGACAACTGCTTAGGAGAAACTTAACTACTAGCCACTTACTGTTTCATCAGAGCTGATGAAGAATGGACTGTACAGGTTATTAATAGCCAGAATTACAGCAACTACATCTTTGCCATTCAAGATGGGTGTTGCAAGGATACTTTTTGTGGTATAGTCTATGAGCTCATCAAAAAATAGGCTGAACCGGGCACACTGTTCAAAGGAGAAGGTACAAATTAAGCATTATGCACAATGTCTACAATCTTAAAACTGAACCAAAGAACTCTGGGTTCAAGCTGCCTAAAGGAAGTTTTGCCTAAAGAATGCTTGGGGAGGGGAAAGGGGATTAGCAGAAAAAAATGGACAAAGTAGAGGTAATAAAACTAGTATCCTGGCTGTGATTTCCTATGCCTGCAACACACTTTTTTTTTCTATTTTTTTTAAAGATCTTGCAAATCATAAGCTTTTATATGCCAAAATCTGTCAGAACCACTAGTCACTTCCTTAACGATGGGCTATTCCTAATCACCATCTCCTTCATTTGCCACAAAGTTGCTTCCAAGAGAACTTGCTCCATGATTTTCCTAGGGACTGAAGGCAGGCTGACCCGCCTATAGTCTTCCGGATCATCCTTCTTGTTTTCAGGCAGCAGCAAGGGCAGGCTGCTCTGCAAGGGAAGATGAGCTGAGCATGATAACAAGGAAGACAGAGGCAATCACCTCACTAACAAGAGCCCAGTTCATAAGCAAAGCAAGCAGAGCAAGTCCAGTATTGGTAATCAGGTTCACCTTAGAGCTCAGATTGACAGAAAAGTCCATAGTGATAAGGCAGATCTGAGGTCAATATGGGAAGTCAATCTGCAGTTCTGGGTCAGGGTATGGACCAAAAAAGATACATAGGCATGGCTGCAACACAGCTGAAACTAACTCGGGTGAAGGCCAAGGCCAAAAGGATCAGTTTTTTTTAAAAAAGCAACTCCCAAGCAAAGGAGGGGGAGCCATCACAGCTCTTTCTTCACAAAAATTTATCAGCAAGTGAGCAGGCCTTGAGTGTGGCAGCCATATTCCTAGGGGCAGGGGTGTACTTAAGGCCTTGACAGCAGTGTCCCCTCTAAACAAGGTGTGCCCTCACATTTTACAAAGGTTGTTAGTCCAACTTACTATGAAATGTTTTGGATTTAGATGGATCATGCTCATTGTCCACTGGTTCCCAGGCCAGGTCAGGAGTCACCATGGGGTTACTTCAGGGCACCATGCAGCTCTGTGGGTCTTATCTGGAAGAACCAGGGATCAGTCCCTAGTTGCTGTGGGGCTATACAGATGCTGCCATGGGGTCACAATAGAATCCAAATGGGGGTGGGTGGGAAAAGCAAGCTGCCACTGAGGAGCTGCCTTCCTGCTTCCACCTATGCATACTGCCTTTTTGCATTGGAATTCCATCTTGAGTTCCCTGTTTAGCCAAGGCAGTATCCTGATACATCTACTCCTTTTCCTCAGTATCAGGATGGACCATTCTTGCACTTGAAGGAGGTTGTCCTTGAACATCTCCCAACTCTTTTGAGCTCCTTTATCCTGCAGAGCTGCCTCCCACAGGCTCCCATCTACTAGTATTCACCACAATGTCAGGTAAGCTTTCAGCTACAATAACTTCTGTTTGGGGTAGAATATACCGAGTCTCAAGTATAGGGGTCTCTGAGCATATTCAATAGACTGCATCCAAATCAATAATCACTCTCAAGTGTACCTACTGCCCATACCTCAGCTCCACTTCTGGTCTCTTTTCTGCCAGGGGTAGACCAAGCATTCAGACTCTGCATCTTCTGCATGCATTAGTGTACAGGCATTTCAGAGAGGCCAATGAGTGGGTAGGTTTTGCCCTTGAGGTGTGGTAGGCCTTCCGATTCTCAAAACTCTGTCCTACAAGTGCTGAGCTACTACAGACGGGTGCCTCTCTAGTGAGCCCAGTTATATGCCCATCCCCCCCTTCCAATCTAGTTTAAAGCTCTCTCAATTAGCCCTGCTAACTCTAGTCCTAGAACCCTTTTCCCCCTGCGAGATAGGCTTTTCTCATCTGCTACCAGCAGGCCTGCTTAGTGGATGAGGGGAAGACAGTGGATGTAGTTTTACTGGGTTTTAATAAGGCTTTTGATACTGTCCCTCACAGCATCCTTCTGGACAAATTGTCCAACTGCGAGATGAGCAGGTACATGGTGCACTGGGTGAAGAACTGGCTGAACGGCAGGGCTCAAAAGGGTTGTAGTGAATGGGGCTGCTTCTGGCTGGCAGCCAGTCACCAGCAGTGTTCCTCAGGTCTCAATCCTAGGGCCAGTTCTGTCCAATATTTTTATCAGTGTTCTGGATGAAGGAGTTGAATGCACCCTTAGTAAGCTTGCTGATGATACCAAACTGAGAGGTGCTGTTGACTCCCTCGAGGGACAAGAGGCCTTGCACAAGGATCTGAACAGATTGGAGCATTGAGCTATGATTAATGGGATGAAATTTAACAAGTACAAAGGCCAGATTCTGCACCTGGGACAGAGTAACGCCAGGCACAAGTATAGATCGAGAGAGGAGTGGCTGGAGAGCAGCCCTGCAGAAAGGGATCTGGGGGTGCTGGTTAACAGTAAGCTCAATATGAGTCAGCAGCGTGCCCTGGCAGCCAAGAGGGCAAACTGCATCCTGGGGTGCATCAAACACAGCATAAACTAGCCAGTCAAAAGAGGTGATTATCCTGCTGTATTCAGTGTTGGTGCGGCCTCCCCTTGAGTATTGTGTGCAGCTCTGGGCCCACAATTTAAGAAGGAAGTTAATGTCCTTGAATGTGTCCAGAGGAGGGCAACAAAGCTGGTGAAAGGGGCTGGAAGGCATGTCCTATGAGGAGCGTCTGAAGACCCTGGGTTTGTCTAGTTTGGAGAAAAGGAGGCTGAAGGGTGACTTCATTGCCCTCTACAGCTTCCTGAGGAGGGGAAGTGGAGAGGGAGGTGCTGCTCTCTTCTCCCTGGGATCCAGCAACAGGATGCGTTGCAACAGTTCAAAGCTGCATCAGAAGAGGTTAAGACGACATTAGGAAGNACCGAGAGGGTGGTCAGACACTGGAACAGGCTTCCTAGAGAGGTGGTTGACGCCCCAAGCCTGTCAGTGTTTAAGAGGCATTTGGACATTGCCCTTACTAACATGCTTTAACTTTTGGTCAGACCTGAAGAGGTCACGCAGTTGGAGTAGATGATTATTGTAGGTCCCTTCCAACTGAAACTATTCTATTCCAAAAGCTGGGATAATTTGCCAGAAAATATTAAAAAAAAAAAACAAACTAAAGAAAACAAAACTTTTAAAGGCATCAGAGCTTGTTTGGGGTTGCCACAAGTTGCTTTGCTCATTCCATTGCTAACTAATGGATGGATCAGCCACTGGTCTCTTCCTTGGTAAACATTTGAATTGTGAGGGAAGCAGATGCTGTGCAAAGAATAATAGTGGGCTTTAGAGACTTTCTTTTTTCCCATGTAGCTTAGGGAAAGTCACCTAGGGGTTAAACTCCGTTCATAGTATATGGTAGTTACAGTACGGAAGAGACTATTCCCAATAAGAATTGTCTCCCCTTTGCTAGCAGAGGTAGTTGTGTCTGTCCATTCCTCTCTTCTTTGAGCTGCTCCCTGTTTTTACTTGATAAGTGGAGAGAAATGTGTGTACTGTCTCTTTTCGAGCCGTGTCATGTTTACAACAGAGCAAGAGACTCTGGTCTTCACACCAAGAAAATGACATTCTCTCAGTTTAGAAAGGAAAGGGACATTTCATTTTATGCCATTTAAAACTGTGAAGTATTTAAATGGCACCTTTAAATTTTTAAAGCAATGATTTAACTTGCTTTTATCTAATGATGTAACACAATCAAGAACCTTACACTTGGATTTCACAGGAACAAACTTCTATATTGTATGACATCCTTGAGTTGGGAAAAATCAGCAATTCTGAGCTGAAGTCACATAAACGGAGTACTCCTTAACTGATGTTCTTCAATGACCTTCATGTGTTCTACCACTGTGGGAAAACCTTATTTCTATTGCCTTGGTGAGGGACTAGAAAAAAAAGCCAATGTTTCAGCCATTGGCAGATCTGGGAATGAACCTAAGTCCCCCCAATACATAGACATGCATATATGATACTGTATTGAGTGTATGTAGCAATGTTTTGATAGCAGGAGGGGCTGCAGAGTTGGCCTCTGTGGGAAGAAGTAAGGGGTTGGCCCCATGTTGGGCAGAGCCAGTCCCAGCCAGCTCAGCAACAGCCCCACTGCAGGCCACAGCTCAGCCAGTCAGCAAAGTTGGTGGCACCTCTGTGAAAACATATTTAACAAAGGGCAAAAACGTCAGACAAAGAGAGGAGGAGGGAGCAAAAAGAGTGAGAAACAACAGAGGGAACACTAAGGTTGCAGAAGGAGGGGGAGGAGGTGCCCCATGGTGCCAGAGCAGATATTCACTGCAGCCTGTGGAGGACCCATGCTGGCACAGATAGATATTTCCTGAAGGAACTGTGGCCTATGGAGAACCCATACCAGAACAGATCTTTCCTGATAGGAACTGCAGCCCATGGAAGAGCCCACACTGGAACAGATATTTTTTTTCCTGAAGGCCTGCAGCCCATGGGAGATCCCATGCCAAAGCAGGGGAAAAGCGTGAGAGGGAAGGAGCATCTGAGAAGAACCGTTATGTACTGACTATCCCCTCTCATCTCCCCCTGCACTGCTTTGAGGTGGAGGATAGAGGAGTCAGGAATGAAGGAATGAAGTTGAGCCTGAGAGAGGGGGAAAGAAAAGTGTTGTTTTAATGTTTGTCTTTGTTTCTCACTGCTTGAATTTATTTTAATTGGTAATAAATTAAATTTTCCCCAAGTTGGATCTGTTTTGCCTGTGACAGTAATTGGTAATTGATCTCCCTGTCTTTATATCAACCCATGAGCCTTTTTTATTATTATTTTATTTTCTCCCCCTGTCCTGCTGAGGACAGGGAGTGAGCAAGCGGCTGGGTGGGTGTCTGGCCCTTAGCCAAGGTTAACCCACCACAGATACTCTGTAAGGAAGCTCTGCTTTGTTCAGAATATCAATTAGACGTAAAGCTAGAGCAGGAAATCATCTCTACTTAATGAAAACCACTCCATTTGTCAAAGACAACTCAAAATGCATCTATATCTAGTTGTTCTCAAGAACCCTAGTAAATAAGCACACCATTTGATTGCTAGCTGAACAGCAGGGAAATTAATGCCTGATGGGAGAGGCTATTTAGAGCTCTCACAATGTTCCATCTGTTGCTGAGCTAGCACAGATTGCTAAATCTAAACTGGCAGAGCAATTGCAGTAAATCCCAGAGCAGCTTACCCAATGCTTATTCCAAGACCAAAATTCCTTTTCCTGTGTCTCATAGGATAGGGCAGAACATATCACTAAAGCATGTTGTCTGAATATATGTTTTACTCAAGACTGTTAAATCTACTGATTACACCTGTGCTGAGTCCAGTAAATGGAACATATGTTTTGTTTGTTCAGACCACCTTTTTCAGAAAAACAACAGTCTCAATCTTGATCTGAAGACATGCATCATGATGGGCAGGCCTGGAAAGGGCCCTTGGCCCTTCTCATCTTTCGCCAGCTCATCCTGCACCCCTTTGTTTTTGGAAGGGTCTTTTCATGTTACATCAGTTTTAACTGATTCAGAAATACACTGATGTTTTTTTAGAATCCTCTCTTTTTCTAAGACCAACATGAACTATCATAATACTGTGAAACTGAAGGGCTATTGCAATTTTTTTTTCCTTCTTGCTGCAAACAGCATATCATTCAGTGACAGATGTTATGGCCACCAACAAAAATCTTGTGCTGTAATTAGCTATTATTAGCATGTGCATAATCCCTTTGGGATTAGCTGGTCACCTAAGTGTGGCTTCAAGTGTCACCTATGTGTCACAGGGACCTAAACTAAGCTGTTTTGTTGAAAACAGACAGTGATAAGTGTTTTGAAGCCTTTCTAATTTACAGAAAATGCTGCAATTCAGCCTCTCTCAAATCAGCATTCAGTTTGTGTTGGAAAGGAACCATTTTGCACTTTGATTCTGTTTCAGGTGAGAATCCTTTGAAAAGCTGATGGGCATCCAGACCTCAAAAAGCACTTTACATTATTTGGCCATTTAAAGAACAACGTAAAAGAAATTAAATGGGACTTTAGTTGGTTTTCCTTTCACTCCTAAACAAAGTAAATGCTGTTGGTGAGAAATGTGGTGAAAAGGAATGCTACCCAGGGAAGCCAAACAGGTATAGTGTGTACATGAGGAAAAGTTGTGCCTGAATTAAGAGAGCTTTGTTATCTTGACACTCAGTGTGGAAAGCTGTCAGCCTTGTGCAGTCCCTTCAGCACCCTGCTGATCTCTGGCTCTCATCTCTGAGAATGGCCATTTGGAATCGTTCTCAAAAAACAGGCCAAGGGTTCAAGCAGGACAAGGTAGATCCACATTGCCCAGGGCATGGAGCACCCAGGAACTGGTCACAGTAGCTGAGCATATTTTATCTCCCTATACTTCCAGGTCTTGGTGTCCCCAGATAAGAGCATCCAAAATGCCCAGGGAGAAGGGACATTTGAGAGACCTGTAAGTGGGGTAAGGAGTGGAGGGACCTCTGATATTTCCCAAAAAAATCTTCCCGGACCAGCAGTATAATACTGGACAGCACCAAAGTGCTCCATCTTCCGCAAAGCAAGCCACATACTGAGTAGACTGAGCTCTATGGAAATGTAGATCCTGAGGTGTTGCTGTGAGGAACTAGCCACAAGGGTACTTACTTTTTGATGTGGCTGATTAAAAAAAAAAAATTAAAAATCCCTACATTAAAATTTTAAAGGGCTCCTATTCTACGCTCTTAGTGTCCCTACAATGAGCAAAACCATCTGTCTCCCCAATGTGTAACTTCTCCACTGCAGCTCTGGTACCCCAGAGAGCTTTGTTCCTGGAACATCCTGTGCAAATAAGTATTGTTCAAGCCAGCTCTCATGACCAATGGGCCAATGCCTTCTGGAGTGAAAGGGGAGCAACAATTCTGTGCTCAGCAAGCTTCTGCCTTTTTACTTAGGGTGGTGTTTGTGAAAGGTTTGCATGCAAAACAACCACCAAAAGACTCTGAACACTTGGAAGAACAAATTACACTGTCTTTCCCCCCCAACATGCACATGCAGAATATCAGTGCCTCTAAAATGTAGGTGGAATCTGCACAGAGGCAGCTCAAATAAGATTTACCCCTGGCAACAAATATTGTCTTTCCCATATAATGGGAAATCCTAAACAAATTATCTGGAAAGCAACACATTACACACATGGGGAGAGGTTGCATGTTTCTGTTCGAAAGTTCCTGGACAGTGATTGCAGGAAGTCCAACATATTTGGAAAGCTTCAGACTTATTGTGAATTCCCAGACTGCTGAAGCAGTACCAAAAGGTTCAGGACTGACAAATGCCTGACAAATTTGGTGGCCTTCTACGAAGGGGTTACAGCGGCAGTGGACAAGGGAAGATCTGCTGATGTCATCTACCTGGACTTGTGCAAAGCGTTTGACACTGTCCCACACAATATCCTGGTCTCTAAATTGAAGAGACATGGATTCGATAAATGGACCACTCGGTGGATAAAGAACTGGCTGGATGGTCGCACTCAAAGGGTTGCGGTCAACGGCTCAGTGTCCAAGTGGAGAGCAGTGACGAGTGGCGTTCCTCAGGGGTCGGTACTGGGACCCGTACTGTTCAACATCTTTGTTAGTGACATGGACAGTGGGGTACAGTGCACCCTCAGCAAGTTTGCTGATGATACCAAGCTGTTTGGCGAGGCAGACACGCTGGAGGGGAGGGATGCCATCCAGAGGGACCTGGACAGGCTGGAGAGGTGGGCCCAAGCCAACCTCATGCAGTTCAACAAGGCCAAGTGCAAGGTCCTACACCTGGGTCGGGGCAATCCCAAGCACAAATACAGGCTCGACGGAGAATGGATCAAGAGCAGCCCTGTGGAGAAGGACCTGGGTGTGCTGATTGATGAGAAGCTCGACATGAGCCAGCAATGTGCGATCGCAGCCCAGAAGGCCAACCGTATCCTGGGCTGCATCAAAAGAAGTGTGGCCAGCAGGTCAAGGGAGGTGATTCTGCCCCTCTACTCCGCTCTCGTGAGACCCCACCTGGAGTACTGCATCCATCTCTGGAGTCCCCAACATAAGAAGGACATGGACCTGCTGGAGCGTGTCCAGAGGAGAGCCACGAGGATGATCAGAGGGCTGGAGCACCTCTCCTATGAGGAGAGGCTGAGAGAGTTGGGGCTGTTCAGCCTGGAGAAGAGAAGGCTCCGGGGAGATCTTATTGCGGCCTTCCAGTACCTAAAGGGGGCCTACAGGAGAGCTGGGGAAGGACTTTTTACTAGGGCATGTAGTGATAGGACGAGGGGGAACGGCCTTAAGATGGAAGAGGGCAGGTTTAGATTAAACATTAGGAAGAAGTTTTTCACTTTGAGGGTGGTGAAGCACTGGAACAGGTTGCCCAGAGAGGTTGTTGAAGCCCCGTCCCTGGAGGTGTTCAAGGCCAGGCTGGACGAGGCCTTGGGCAACCTGGTCTAGTGAGAGGTGTCCCTGTCTATGGCAGGGAGGTTGGAACTCGATGATCTTCAAGGTCCCTTCCAACCTAAACCATTCTATGATTCTATGATTCTATGACTCACTAGGTTTACTCTGTAGGAACGGTAGTCAAGCCTAATGGATATGTCCAAGACTTCTCGATGCCCGGCGGCCTGGTTGGAGAAGTAACTGTCAAAACTGGCAAGTCCTGGACAAATTTCCTGCATTTTTAACTTCTTCCCTGGTAAGAATTTCTGGGTAATAAAAACTCTGGGTACATGGATAGCCTGTGCAGAAGAGAAATTCTCTGGACAGTCAAATAAATTAAGTAAGGAAGGTGGATACAGTTCACTACCAAAAAGTTTTTTTCAAGTGTTTTCTGGCTTCCTAATAATTTGTGCTTTATTCTACCTGCATGGAAGGGTTCTAGCAGGAACATCTGGGGAAGGAGAGCTATAGCATTTGTGCAACTTGAAATGTTGATGAGTCAGCCTGGGAAGAATATGTATGGAGAAGTTTTGATGCATAGGGGAACTTGAGTCTCCAAGGTTTTGATGTGGACTTGGAGGCAAAATCTTGTTTTTCATTCAGCAGATAATGTGCAATATCTATCATTTCTTGCAGGAGGATCACCTTAATTTGATGATGCAAGTACTGGAAACGCTCATGCAGATCTAGCAATCTAGCAAAAAATTTGCCCAAGGCAAATGAGCAAATGTGAAAAACATGCCTATGCAGATGCATATGTCTGGTCCGTGAGTTTCTGATTAACATGTGTAAGGACCAGGAAGAACTGAATGAGACAAGAGTGTGGTGCAGGCTTATTAGCTTTCTGGGCTGCTTTTCCATTATGCAAAAGCTGTGTTTGTATTAGTATAGCAGTCAGACCCACCAGTATGGGGATTACTGTTGGTTTTTACATAACGGATTATCCAAGATTATCCAAGATTAAGCGTTTTATTCAGGCACATGAGCAAAAATAACCAATTAGAAACTTTGCAGACCCATTATTTAAAGGCAGATGGAGGGCAATTCACATGAAACTCTCCTGCTGACTACAGCCCAAAGACTGTAGCAGAGTAGTCTCAGTGACCTCCAGCATCACTGTCCCAACAGGTAGGTCAATATTCAGCAGAGAAGAATCAGGTTAGCATCTCCTAAAACAGAAAACTGAAGCTTGTGGCTGCAGTTGGGAACAGAATAGCTGCTTGGGAGTTTGGAGGTCCAGGGTTGGTAGTTCCGCTCAGTTTTGAATATTTTTGTTTTAACTTGGCATCAGAACAGATATTCAGGCATAAATATTCTGCAAGAGTGTCTAGGTAGGTGCTCTCTTCTCCCAAAGTGTTGAGACCAAGCATATTGGAATATGGGTGAGCTGGCATAGACTAGGAGATAATACAACCTTGGCCAGCTTGCGGCTGTGTTATAATGGAAGATAAAGCCTCCAGAGATTGAATATCACCTGTTAAATTTGTAGAGGAAATGATCTAACTGAGACTATTGTTAAAATGTATTTTGCTGTTAGACCAGACAGCCAGGAAATGCCTGATTAGGTGATGAAAACTGAACATAAAAAACACAGCTTTGCCAGTTTTAAAGTAAAGTGGATAAGCACTATGAAAGATTTAGAAACTATGTATTTCCAATCAACAAGGTTTTGCCAGATCTCATCAGAACATTTTTCTTTTTGGTTGTCAAAACAAAAATTCAATTAATTTCTAATTTTATCAACTCTTATCAACCTTATCCAGAGTCTGTCTCAATTTATAATGTAAAAATTATGTGAACTGCACTACTGCTAATGGAAAGCAAAATACTCCGGCAAAGTAATTGCCATTGGTGGTTAGGGAAACAGATCTGGCTGGATTCGGGCATAGCATTCATCCAGGTTTCTCAGTGAAATAGTACTGTGCTCAGCATGGACTGAAACTAGTTTTAAAATGGTGGGAATGTATTCGTAGGCACAGCACTAGCTATCTATACGTGCTACAAGAAAAAAGACTCTGCATGTTTACTTTTGTCTTGCAGGATGAAATATGCACAGTATGTTTTCCTGGTGTTGCTCTTCTCCGCTGTTGAATATAGCCTAGCTCAGACCTGTACAGTGGAGTCTTTCTCTGTGAAAGACAATTTTGATCCAAAGAGGGTAATT
The DNA here is from genome assembly GCA_033628385.1 of Pluvialis squatarola. Classification (NCBI taxonomy): domain Eukaryota; kingdom Metazoa; phylum Chordata; class Aves; order Charadriiformes; family Charadriidae; genus Pluvialis; species Pluvialis squatarola. Next base: position 16,224 of record JAHSPU010056922.1, read on the forward strand.
ATGACTACTTCATCTACTAAACAAAATATACCAGAAGCTTCACTGTATAAACTGATTTTCCAGTGTATAGGATGTATTAATCTAAACTTTGTCACTAGAATGTTATTTGTCTCTGGAACACTGTTTCTGCAGTTTGCTCTTTTTGCTAGTGTTTAACCTGATGGACGTTATGGTAACACTGACCACAGAAATGTTGGGGATGCTAGACTATTATATTTGACATAATCTTCTTTTAGCTCAAGTTCAGATTGGCTCTCAGTTTTGGGGAATCCATGAATGGAACACTTTTTAGATTATCAATAGAAGGAAAGGTCAAACAAGTACCCTGGAGGACTTACATCCACCGCTGTCCATTCTTGGGAGTCAGGTCAACACAAACTGTTAACTAAACTGGGTATCCTAAACAAAGACTGTCTAAGTTCTAAATAGGGTGTCTAAATAGGACGGGAGAAGTCTCACAATTGCTAGCCCTTGTTCTTGTGGGGGACTTCAACTTACCAGATGGCTGCTGGAAATACAATACAGCAGAGAAGAAACAGCCTAGGATGTTTCTGGAGTGTGTGGAAGATAACTTCCCAACACAGCTGGTGAGTGAGCCAACTAGGGAGGGTGCCCTGCTAGACCTGTTGTTTACAAACAGAGAAGGACTTGTGGGTGATGTGATGGTTGGAGACCGTCTTGGGCATAGCAATCATGAAATAATAGACTTTTCAATTCTCAGAGAAGTAAGGAGGGAAGTTAGCAGAACTGCCACCTTGGACTTCCAGAGGGCAGACTTCGGCCTGTTTAGGGGCCTGGTTGACAGAGTCCCTTGGGAGGCAGTCCTGAAGGGCAAAGGAGTCCAGGAAGGCTGTACATTCTTCAAGAAGGAAATCTTCAAGGTGCAGGAGCTGGCCGTCCCCATGTACTGTAAGACGAGCCGGCGGGAAAGAAGACCAGCCTGGCTGAAGAGAGAGATTTGGCTGGAACTCAGGAAGAAAAGGAGAGTTTAAGGCCTACGGAAGAAGGGGCAGGCCACTCAGGAAGACTACAAAGATTTTGTGAGGCTATGCAGGGAGAAAATTAGAAGGGCCAAAGGACCTGGGGGGATTGGTCGACAGCCAGCTGAATATGAGCCAGCAGTGTGCCCAGGTGGCCAAGAAGGCCAACAGCATCTTGGCTTGTATTAGAAATAGTGTGGCCAGCAGGACTAGGGAAGTGATCATCCCCCTGTACTCGGCACTGGTGAGGCTGCACCTCGAATAATGTGTTCAGTTTTGGGCCTCTCACTACAAGAAAGACATTGAGGTGCTGGAGCGTGTTCAGAGAAGGGCAACAAAGCTGGTGAGGGGTCTAGAGAACAAGTCCTGTGAGGAGCGGCTGAGGGAACTGGGGTTGTTTAGTCTGAAGAAAAGGAGGCTGAGGGGAGATCTTGTCGCTCTCTACAACGACCTGAAAGGAGGTTGTAGAGAGGTGGGGGTCAGTCTCTTCTCCCAAGTAACAGGCGATAGGACAAGAGGAAATGTCCTCAAGTTTCACCAGGGCAGGTTTAGATTGGATATTAGGAAAAATTTCTTCACCGAAAGGGTTGTTAAGCATTGGAAGAGGCTGCCCAGGGAAGTGGTGGAGTCGCCATCCCTGGAGGTATTTAAAAGATGTGTAGATGTATTGCTGAGGGACATGGCTTAGTCATAACTTGGCAGTGCTAGGTTAAAGGTTGAACTCAATGGTCTTAAAGGTCTCTTCTAACCAAAATGATTCTATGATTCTATTCTATGATTTGTCTGCCTCTGAAAAGAAAACCAGGTCTAACTTTGTTTTGGAATGGTCCAGAATGGTGTGCCAGTATCTGTTTAGACTGGTTGTCTATAGAACATGCCATCATATCATTTCTAGCCACATCTAGAATTTGTGGGGTTCCAGAACTTTTTTCCTACAAAATTGGCCTCACTGAAAACAAACACATTTCTGGGGAGAATGCTTTGAGAACTCCAGTGTTTTCATAAAGCAGTGTTATTCTTAGCCTGGTGTATTCGTAAGTTACAAATTCTATCTCAATCTTCCTTAACCTTGTAATTCCCAGACAGATTTCATCACTTTAACTGAAGAGTTCAGTTGATCAGAGCTATGTTCTGCTCCCCCCATTATTTCTACTGATACAGGTAGGCTCTCCCAGTCATGCAATTACTTGCTTGTACCCTATTTTGATTTCAGCACATATTGGTTTTAAATTTTCAAGGTCACTTTTTTCTAGGAATTTTATTCTTCTTAATTTCAGTTCAGTTCCACCTATTGCTAGTCACCCAAACACACTCTTTCTTTGTCATGGGCATAATCAGCATTTTCTGCTTCTCTGTATAGACACTTCATCATGAGATCATGAGCAAAAGCTTGACTTTAGCCTGTCAGCCACAATAGGAGAAACTGACTAGTGGCTCCAGCCAGTTTGATAATGGCTTTGTGGCTATGATATGGTCTCCTTATTGACATCCTTCACAAAGAAACCAAGGTCTAAATGGAAATAGAGAATAAGTGAAATGATTCACGGCAGTAAATCCTGAGTTATGGGTGAAGCATTTCAGGATGGCATTTCAGAGAAGGTTACAGTGTTGGGCCACCACTCCATGAATGTCTCAAATGCTAAAGAATAAATGCATACAGAAATTCAGACTTCCTAGAACTATTTCTTTTAATGCCTCATAAAAGAGCATACAGGTGAGCGTGTTGAACTGTACAGCAGAACTTGTGTGGTACATACCCACCCAAACTCAGACTTTTACCACAGGCCAGGCAGTGGCTAGTCTTGCAGCGGTGATTAATCCAAATAATTGTATTTGATTTGTGTGGCAAAGTTTTGGTAGCAGAGGGGCTGCAGGGGTGGCTTCTGTGAGAAGACACCAGAAGCTTCCTCCATGTCAGATAGAGCCAGTGCAATCCGGTTCCAAGACGGACTTGCTGCTGACCAAAGCTGAGCCAATCAGCAACAGTTGTAGCGCCTCGGTGATAACATATTTAAGAAGGGGAAAAAACCTGCTATGCAACAGCAGCCAGAAGAGAGGAGTGAGAATATGTGAGAGAAACAACTCTGCAGACACCAAGGTCAGTGAAGAAGGAGGGGGAGGAGGTGTTCCAGGCACCAGAGCAGAGATTCCCCTGCAGCCTGTGACAAAGACCATGGTGAGGCAGGCTGTCCCTCTGCAGCCCATGCAGGTCTACAGTGGAGCAGATATCCACCTGCAGCCCATGGAGGACCCCATGCCAGAGCAGGTGGATGCGCCTGAAGGAGGCTGTGACTCCATGGAGAGCCTGTACTCGTGTAGGCTCCTGGCAGGACCTGTGAATCCATGGAGAGAGGAGCCCATGCTGGAGCAGGTTTTTTGGCAGGGTTTGTGACCCCGTGGGGGACCCACACTGGAGCAGTCTGTTCCTGAAGGACTGCACCCCATGGAAAGGACTCATGCTGGAGCAGTTCATGAAGAACTGCAGCCCATGGGAGGGACGCATGTTAGAGAAATTCATGGAAGACTGTCTCCTGTGGGTGGGACCCCACACTGGAGCAGGGGAAGAACGTGAGGAGGAAGGAGCAGCAGAGACAATATGTGATGATCTGACTGCAACCACTATTCTCTGTCCCCCTGTGCCACTTGGGAGGAAGAGAGAGAGAAAATCAGGAGTGAAGTTGAGCCCGGGAAAAAGGGAGGAGTGGGGGGAAGGTGTTTTAAGAATTGTTCTTATTTCTCATTATCCTGCTCTGACTTTTGATTGGCAATAAATTAAATTAATTTCCTTGAGTCGAGTCTGTTTTGCTTGTGACATTAATTGGTGAGTGATCTCCCTGTCCTTATCTCATCCCACAAGCCTTTTGTCATATTTTCTCTCCCCTCTCCAGTTGAGGAGAGGGAGTGATAGAGCGGCTTGGTGGACACCTGGCATCCAGCTGATAAAAAATTGGGTTTTCAGGCAGATGTCGAAATAGTTAAATTGCAGACAGAATGGAAACAATGTAAATAGAGATAACTGCAAAGAACTCAGACAGCATGGACTTCAACTCAAGGCTGGAGCCAGAGGCTAGTACAAGTCAGTCTAGGAGGTTAAGCGTACGATCACAAGACTGATATGAAAGGAATATGCAGGACGGAGCACAAAGTTCACCCAAAGAATAACAAGGTGGCCCCTCAAGAAGAGAAAAGAGACCACCAAGGACTCTCAGGACCACCGCTAAGGAAGAAAGCGCATGCGCAGCTGGGAGGGATTAATGCTAATGAAATAATTTTCATATGTATAAATTGCATTAATATGCAAAGCTTATGATGTATAAACAGGGTCTAGCTAGAAGCTGTGGTATGCACGCTGGGCGGAGTGATCCCCTGTGCATCCAGTGCTGCAATAAATAGAATGCCTGCTTCTTAATACTACACTGGTGTTAAAAGAGTTTATTCGTGATTTCGGTGGCAGGTTTTGGCAACCCAGATGGGACTCTGCTTCTGAATCTCAACGGATCTGTTGGATCACAGGACCTCCAGCTGACACTGAGGGATTTTCGGGGAGAACCTCTGATCCCCAGACTGAAGAGCTCTGAGCAAGGCCCCTGGGAACGTAAAGACATTCTTTTCTTAAAGGGGATATTCCTGGGTACTTGCTCTTAACAATGCGGCAGGACAGGCCCTCACCAAGAGCAAGGATAAGAGCTGCCTGCCCGTAAGGCGCAGCAAAAGCCTCACAGGGTTGGGCTATAAAGGTACCTAAGGGAAGGATTTGGTCTCACTGGATGAAAGTCCTTGAGAAACCCAGGTAAAAGGTTTCAGGTAAAAGGGTAGTGAGTTACCCTGGGTAGTCGCTCTCAACACCAGGCAGAAGAGGCCCACACTAAGAGCAAAAGTAAAAGGGTAATGGGTTGGAAGTCCCACGAATAATGGTGTAAAAGCTTGGAATTCCTAATGTCTTGCTATTTAGTGTTAAAATGTAGTGTAGTCTTGCGTAGTCAGTGTTAAGCTATTATTTTCTTTGTTTTGTGTTGATTGTACTCGTACTGTCTCATAATGGGTAACAAGCCCTCAGTGGAAGGAGGGATCTTGAAAAAGTCTTCTTTAGGTTGTGTACTGAAACACTGGAAACAAATAGGAGGGGACCCCCCTCATGAGGAAACAACTGATTGAATATTGTAATAATTGGTGGCCATTATCTACTTTAGAAGATCAAGAAAAATGCTCAAGGAATGGTACTTTAAAATATAATACAATTTTACAGCTTATGTTATTTTGTAGAAGGGAAAAAACAAATGGAATGAAGTGCCATATATAGATTTGTTTTTCACTTTAAGAAACCACCCAGAGTGGCAGAAGGATTGTGGGCGAACTCCACAGGATCCTAGGGTCCTGGCACTGGAAAAAGAAAGAGGGAATAAAAACCTGAGGAGGTGTTGTTCGTCATGTAGTATTGGGAAAAGGTATCTTAAATGTGAAAAAGAAGAGGATGATTTGGAATTAATGATAGCTCCGAACCACAGAGGCAGGGGAGGAAACCCAGACGAGGAGGGAGATCAAATAAACAGGGGAGGGGCGAGGGGAAGGAGACATAGCTGGGATGGTGAAAGTCAGTTTGAAGGGGCAGTCAGCTCCGGATATAAGGAAGAAATTGCTGGAAGGGGTAGATTCGAGAGACCTGGGTAAAATGCTAGAGGTAGCTTGGACAGTGTTTAATAATTGGGAAAAGGAGAAAGAAAGTAGACAGATCAGGTGAGAAAACCAGAGAGAAGGAAGATTGATTGCAGCCCTGACCGCGGGACAGAGGGGAGGGAGAACTGGGAGAGGGTACTTTGGGGGAGGACGTGGAAGAGTAGGGAGACACACACCTCCCCACCATTTGCACAGTCCCGTCTCGCTGAAGACCCGTGCACAATTTGCAGAGAGAGAGGCCATTGGAAAAGAGAATGCCCCCAGGCAGGAAACTTGGACCCATCTCTTCAAGCAGTTAAGCTCATCACCTTAGATGAATCCTGAAGGGGACCGGAGGAATCATCCTCAGCTGAATCCCTGGTTACATTGCGTCTGGGGAACAAAGAGGTAGAATTTCTAGTAGATACCGGAGCCACTTATTCGGTACTTAATACCTGTAAGGGAAAATTCAGTCATGAAACTGTAAGTGTTGTTGGTGCGACAGGGAAACGAGAAAACAGGCCCTTCCTACAGCCCTCAAAATTTAAGTTAGGAAAACAGTGGATAGCCCATCAATTTCTATATATGCCTGAATGTCCGGTACCCTTGATGGGAAGGGACTTCTTAAGTAAATTAGATGACCAAATAACTTTTAAAGACGGGGAGGTGCAGTTGAAAATACCTGAGTCAAAAGCAGTGGAAGCGAGAATTTTTATGTTACAGAATACTCAGAGACTGGAGGAGGAGATCCCTGCAGAAATAGAAGATGCAGTTATTCCACTAGTTTGGGCCAGCGGAGTTCCGGGTCGATCCATATTGGCAGAACCAGTAAGAGTTGTTTTGAAGCCTGGGACAAAGCCGGTAAGACAAAAACAGTACCCTATTAAATTGGAAGCAAGGAGGGGATTAGAGGAACTGATCACTAAGTTTTTAAATTATGAACTTTTAGTAGAATGCAAATCAGAATACAATACTCCAATATTACCTGTAAAGAAACATAATGGCAAAGAGTATAGATTGGTTCAGGATTTATGAGCTATAAATCAGACTGTCCAAGATCTTCATCTGGTGGTAGCTAATCCTTACACTTTACTAACAGCCTTAAAAGAGCAACATAAATGGTTTACGGTGCTTGACCTCAAGGAAAAAATGCTTTTTTCTGCATACCTTTAGATAAAAGCAGCCAAGCAATATTTGCCTTTGAATGGGAGAGCCCCATCACCAGATGAAAAACACAACTCACTTGGACTGTGTTGCCTCAAGGGTTTAAAAACAGCCCTACAATATTTGGTATCCAGTTGGCAAAGGAATTGGAACTGTGGAGGAGAGAAAACCCAGAAGGGGTAATATTACAATATGTGGATGACATCTTGTTGGCCTCAGAAACTCGGGAAGAATGCCTACAGAAGACCATAAGGCAGGTCTTTTGAATTTCCCGGGACAAGGGGGATATCGTGCATCTAAGAACAAAGCACAAATAGGAAAGGAGACTGTGACTTATCTGGGTTTTGAGATCTTACAGGGGCAATGAAGATTGGGAACTGACAGGAGGCTATCTGCCAGATCCCAGAACCAAGAACTGTCTGGGAATTAAGGGCGTTTCTGGGAATGATTGGATGGTGCAGGTTGTGGATAATAAATTACAGACTGTTGGTGAAACCTCTTTATGAAGCTATAAGAGAATCAAAGGAAAACCATTTATTATGGACCCCTGAATGCCAGACTGCCTTTAGGTATCTGAAGAAAGCCTTGATGTCAGCCCCTGCACTAGGACTACCTGATCTGTCTAAACCTTTTGAGCTGTTTTTCCATGAACGTCAGCACCTGGCTTTGGGTGTATTGACTCAAAGGCTGGGACTGTGGAGGAGGGCCGTGGGGTACTTTTCTAAGCAGCTGGATAACATAAGTAAGGCATGGCCAGGATGCTTGCGAGCAGTAGCAGCCACTGTCCTCCTGATTCAGGAAGCTAGAAAACTAACCATAGGACAGAAAGTTACTGTGTATGTTCCAAACATGGTGATTTCTGTCCTGAAACACAAAGGGGGCATTGGTTATCCCCAAGTCGCATGCTGAAACATCAGGTAGTCTTATTAGAACAAGAAGATGTAGGACTAAGAACTACTATTGCAACAAACCTGGCCATGTTTCTGAATTCAGATACAGGAGATTCTGAATCATTACATCATGATTGTTTACAGACTATTGAACAGGTTTATTCTAGCAGATAGGACGTCAAGAATGAACCACTGACGGATCCCGAGTTGGAGCTGTTCACGGATGGTAGCAGTTTTGTCTGAAATGGAAAACAACTGGCTGGATATGCAGTTGTCACGACCACACAGGTAATAAAGGCAGGAACATTACCTGTTAATACATCAGCCCAAAAGGCGGAGTTGGTGGCATTACAACAAGCTCTGAACATAGCAGAAGGAAAGAAGGTAAATATATGGACTGATTCAAAGTATGTGTTTGGGGTGGTTCATGCATATGGGGCTATTTGGAAAGAAAGAGGACTGTTGTCAGCCCAAGGCTCACCTATCAAATATAAGGAAGAGATCCTCCAACTTCTACAGGACATACAAAAACCTAAAGAGGTGGCAATAATGCACTGTAAAGCACATCAATTTGGACAGACCGCAGTGAACGTGGGGAACTGACTGGCTGACAAAACCACTAAAGAGGCAGCTGAAAAAGGCATCCTTGCATTAGTACCAGAAAAACAAGTGAAGTTACCAGACCTGAGACCTAATTATAGCAAAGTGGATCAGCAGCTAGCATCACTTTTAAAGGCAACAGCAAATGAGAAGGGATGGTTAATAACTCCTGTAGGACAGGTCATAGTCCTACCCCAGGTAATGAATAAAATAGTAGAAGAAAAACATAGAGAGACACACTGGGGAATTGAGGCTATGGTGCATAGTCTACGAAGTGGGATTGTAAGTGTAGGAATGACTGGGATAGTAAAGTCAGTGACGACAAAATGCCCCATTTGTCTGAAAAACAACCCCTTGAATAGAAAACAACCAGCCCCAGGAGTTACCATACGAGGAAACTCCCCAGGGGATTATTGGCAGATTGATTTTTCTGAGTTACCAAGACAGAATAGTTATAGGTATTTATTAGTATTCATTGACACCTTTTCAGGATGGCCCGAGGCCTTTCCCTGCCACACCAGCAAGGCCAGAGAAGTGACTAAAATATTGCTCAAAGAAATTATACCAAGATTTGGGGTGCCGAAAGGAATGCCATCGGATAGGGGTCCACACTTTGTGGCAGATGTGATGCACCAGCTAAGTGAAATCCTAGGTATCAAGTGGGATTACCATGCGCCGTGGAGGCCTCAGTCAAGTGAACAGGTAGAAAGGATGAATCAGACACTAAGAAGGCAATTCAGTAAAATATGTCAAGAAACATCTTTGAAGTGGCCACAAGCCATTCCATTAGCTCTCTTGAGGATCAGAATACAATCAAGATTGAAGAATAAGATCAGTCCCTATGAAATACTGTTTGGGAAACCATATCAGATCCCTATTATTCTGGGGGAGATGTATGTTAGAGGGGGAATGGATTTAAACCTGCATTTAATTTCTTTAGGGAAGGTTCTTACAGCTCTACGGCAACATGTTGTCTTAACAGGACCCCTCGCCCTGGACACCCCAGTTCATCCATACCAACCGGGAGATTGGGTATGTGTAAAACCCTGGAATATTGAGCTGCTGCAGGAAAAAGGGAAAGGGCCATAACAGGTCTTGCTAACCACTTTTACCGCTGTAAAGATTGCAGGTAAAGAACCGTGGGTCCACTACACTCGACTGAAGGCTGCTCCTAGACCCTCCTGGGAAGCTACTCCAGTCGGACCTTTGAAAATTAAGGTCACCAGACAAAAGGACTTGGGCCCATGTTTACTTTCGCTGTTTGAACTGAATTAGCGTGATAAGGATGCATTTGATCCATTGTAAATATGCTGGAGTTGTTTTATGGGTTTTTAACAGTATTGTAGTGACTAGTACTGATCCTGAACCTTTTTACCTTATGATGTTGGTGAAATTCCATTCTGTTGGCAAGGTGAAAACTATCCAGAAAGAAACGAAGGGAGACAAGTTGAAATTTTCGGTAGGGGCCAACGAGGTAAGGTGGCCGTCAGGAGACAATATGGAGGTTTGTCGTTGGGTTAGGAGAAGGCCTATTTGGATGATCCCCACCTCTCATCTATCAGAAGGGTTTGATTTATCTGTAAGGGTACAGGATTCGAAAGGATTAATTTGTAGAGCACAGCACAGATCAACTTCAAGCTGTTGCTTGAATGTAAGCTGGAAGGAACGAGACAGATATTCAGGGTCTCAAATCCAATGTATGAAATCCCTCAGCAAGGAAACAGTGACAAGGCAGAAATACTATAACACTCATGCATCACAGGGCTAAGCGGGGTGTAAATTCAGAGGATGGGAAGGATGAACACTTGTTTTTGCAATTGATAAAAGGTTTCAGGAGGATGCAGAATACGAGTAGTGTAACTGCCTGTCTCCCAGTACCCCATTCAGCAGGACAACCTATCCCTTGGGGAATAATCCCCGTAAACTTATCCCTGCTTAGAGAGTGGGGAAACATCACTAATTCAGTCAGAAGAGCAAACATTTCCCATTTTTTGGACAAGAAGGGTGACTGGTGGACCAGGGGAAGCATGATGCTTGCTGACCCGATTAAAGGAGACAACGGGATGGTTGGGATACTCTCTCCGGATGGGAAGTATGTTGGAGGATGCAAGGTAGACCTAGGATACATTTCACATGGGACAGGGGGAAGCTTCCATACATGATCTGTTTTTAACGACACACACACACATACTAAAGATACTATCCCAGAATGCACAATCCTTAGGAAAGGACCTAAAACTTGGACTAGACCCATGGAGGGACATTGGATATACATGGGGCATAGAGTGGTGTATAGAATGGGGAACACACCCCATTCATAATATCAGCAGAGCTAATTGGAGGTGTCCACAGAAATTAAATACCAGTAATACTGCAGTTCTTAATGCTACAATGGCCCTGATGAGTCAGTGCAAATCCAATAATTCTGAAACACGCAAACCAGAAATGCCTTCCCCAGGATATTCTGTCTGGGTCACTTCAAATGGATTCTGGACTACACGACTCCACCTAAGTCCAGTTACCCAGCAGATCACATTAGGACTTCTAACATTATGTCCCACGTGGAGACAAAACCGAATAAAAACTGGTCTTTGGGGAAAGGTAAGAAGGGAAGCCAAAGAGGAAGATAGATGGGCGGGACCCTCAGAAGCTGTAGAGTTTGGTTGGGGACTTCAAAGCTTTCTGTTACCAGGATTGATGGCTCTGGAAAACTGAATTTTGTTAGAAAATTTGACATGACAAGTAGAAGTACTCTCCAAAGACACAGAGAAAGGATTTCAGTTAATCAACAGACTAATCAACAAGCAAACACCAAAATGACCCTGCAAAATAGATTGGCCCTAGATTTACTCTTGATAAAAGAACAAGGAGTTTGTGGATATTTAAAATTAGATAAGGAACATTGTTGTATACATATACCAAATGTAACTGGGGATTTGCAAGAACAATTAGAGAAAATGAGAGAAATAGCGAAGGATAGTCGTGCTATGCGAGACGCAGCTGAACAAAATTGGTTAAACAAGATTCTTCAAGGGACTGGAGGATGGTCTTTAAAAGGATGATTAGCCTCGTTATGTGAAGGGATTATTCTCTTCATAACTTTAGTGATACTAAATGTCTGTCTAATCATGTCTGAGTAATCTGATAACCTTCTACAATGGCGTGACTGGATGGGTGGATGAGGGGAGGGCAGTGGATGTTGTCTACCTTGACTTCAGCAAGGCTTTCGACACCATCTCCCACATCATCCTCACAGGCAAGCTTAGGAAGTGTGGGTTAGATGAATGGACAGTGGGGTGGATTGAACAGTGGCTGACAGATAGAGTTCAGAGGATTGTGGTTAGTGGTGCAGAGTCCAGTTGGAGGTCAGTAACAAGTGGTGTCCCTCAGGGGTCAGTACTGGGTCCAGTCCTGTTCAATATACTCATCAATGACCTGGATGAAGGGATAGAGTGTTCCATCAGCAAGTTTGCTGATGACACAAAACTGGAAGGGGTGGCTGACATGCCAGAAGGCTGTATCGCAATACAGTGTGACCTGGACAGTCTAGAGAGTTGGGCGGAGAGAAATCTTATGAAATTCAACAAGGGCAAGTGTAGGGTACTGCATCTGCAGAGGAATAACCCCATGCATCAGTACAGGTTGGGGGCTGACCTCCTGGAGAGCAGCTGTGTGGAAAGGGACCTGGGAGTCCTGGTGGACAACAGGATGACCATGAGGCAGCAATGTGCCCTGGTGGCCAAGAAGACCAATGGCATCCTGGGGTGCATCAAGAAGAGTGTGGCCAGCAGGTCGAGGGAGGTCATCCTCCCCCTCTACTCTGCCCTGGTGAGGCCGCATCTGGAGTACTGTGTCCAGTTCTGGGTTCCGCGGTTCAAGAAGGACAGGGAACTGCTGGAGAGGGTCCAGCAAAGGGCTACCAAGATGATTAGGGGATTGGAGCATCTCTCTTATGAGGAAAGGCTCAGGGACTTGGGTCTTTTTAGTCTAGACAAAAGAAGGCTCAGGGGGGATCTTATCAATACTTATAAATACTTAAAGGGAGGGTGCCAGGAGGATGGGACCAGTCTTTTTTCAGTGGTGCCCAGTGATAGGACAAGAGGTAACGGGCACAAACATGAACATAGGAAGTTCCATCTTAACATGAGGAGGAACTTCTTTCCTTTGAGGGTGGCAGAGCACTTGAACAGGCTGCCCAGAGAGGTTGTGGAGTCTCCCACACTGGAGACATTCAAAACCCGCCTGGACGCCGTCCTGTGCAACCTGCTGTAGGTGACCCTGCTCTGGCAGGGGGTTTGGACTAGATGATCTCCAGAGGTCCCTTCCAACCCTGACCATTCTGTGATTCTGTGATTCTGTAATTGCAATCACTCTTGAATGTAATAAAAGGGCAATTGAGAAAAGTATTTGGAAGTGAGACTCCTGAAGGAAGTTTCAGAAGTCTCAAAGGGGGGAATTGATACAAAATTGGGTTTTCAGGCAGATGTCGAAATAGTTAAATTGCAGACAGAATGGAAACAATGTAAATAGAGATAACTGCAAAGAACTCAGACAGCATGGACTGTAACTCAAGGCTGGAGCCAGAGGCTAGTACAAGTCAGTCTAGGAGGTTAAGCACACAATTACAAGACTGATATGAAAGGAATCTGCGGGACGGAACACAAAGCTCGTCCAAAGAAAAACAAGGCAGCCCCTTCAAGAAGATAAAGGAGACCACCAAGGACTCTCAGGACCACCGCTAAGGAAGAAAGTGCATGTGCAGCTGGGAGGGATTAATGCTAATGAAATAATTTTCATATGTATAAATCACATGAATATGTAAAGCCTACAATGTAACAAATAGTGTCTAGCTAGAAGCTGTGGTATGCACGCTGGGCGGAGTGATCCCCTGTGCATCCAGTGCTGCAATAAATAGAATGCCTGCTTCTTAATACTACATTGGTGTTAAGGAGTTTATTCCCGATTTCGGTGACACAGCCAAGGTCAATCCACCACAGTCCGACTAGCTCAGTTGGAAGAGCGTAAGAGCATGGGACTCTTAATCCCAGGGTCATGACTTTGGGTTAAAAAGAAAGTTAACTCCATCCCGTCCAGACCCAACAGAAGCGTGAGGAGGAAGGAGTGGTAGAGAACTGTTAAGAACTGACTGCAACCCCCCTTTCCCCACCCCCCCTGCATGCTTGGAGAGGGAGGAGTGAAGTTGAGCTTTGGAAGAAGGGGGTGGGGGTCACGTTTTAGTTTTTGTCTTTGTTTCTCACCATCCTACTCGATTTTTAACTGGCAATAAATTAAATTGATTTTCCCCAAGTTGAGTATTTTTGTCCACGACGGTAACTGGTAAGTGATCTCCATGTCCTTATCTTGACCCATGAGTTTTTCCATCTTATTTTCTACCCCTATACTAATTTTAAGGTTAGTACACTGACTGACACCCCCATGCTGCTGTGTCCATGAAGGAGCATGGATGTGGAGTTCTGTGAACTTAGAGCTTGTATCAATCAATTAGACATTAAACCCTAGCTAAGAGACCCTGGCCTTAGGCCAAGACATTCCTCTAGTTCTAGAGAACTGGGATTTTTAATGCCTACAATTATCACTTAATATCTGTATTACTAGAACAGCTGCAAATAGGAACTACAAGCTAACATCTTTATAGTGCTTGGTGTAGTCTGTGTAGGAGAGCTAAGTGCTGAACTCCATTCTCTGCCATGCAAGCTTTTACTGCCAGGATGGGCGTGGTGATTCAGGGAGAATGGACCCAGCAAGCTGACTTCTTCTTGGAGAGGTGGGAGGAAACTTCCCCTCAAGGATGGCAAGTAGACAATGTGATCTGGTGAGTCAATGGGTGTAGACTAATTAGTTGATCTCCATTTCTCTCTGCTGACTTCAGGCATCTCAGGAGACTAGAGTGGGACAGGCAGCTAGGGCATATATTCTGCTGGTTTACATCTGTCTCATACTATTGAGTTAGATGTGTAAATAGGGTGTGTCTAGGGACAGACACACACAGGTTCTTCTACCTGCCTTCTGAGGTGGTCGGGCATATTACAGCCCTGGTTCAGATGTTACTTTGCCACCTTAGCTTAGATGAACCAAGCTGACATTCCTGGCTTTAAGTGTATATGTAGGTCCCAACTCACACTCCTCAGCCTTGCACAAACTTTCCACTAACAAAGAGAAGAGAAAGCTCTTTACAAATTAGGACTGTTATTTTGTCCTCAGATGGTCCTGAGGGGCTCACAGAGTGGCTTTGACTGCTCAGTGGCAGGAGGAATCCTGCAAAAATGTTGCCCTTTACATATCAGTGAATCTCCTCCCAGCAAGAACAATTCCAAGTCCTGAGATCTGACACTAGAGTATCATGCTGTGTTAGGCAGGAGGTGTTGGTTCATTATGATCTCAGTAAGAAAGGCACTCAGACTTTGTAAAGCATCACTTAAAATGCCATTTGTTGGAACTAACACTATAAAGAAAAAGAAAATAGTATAGATAATCTTACATATCGTCAAAATCAAAAATATCTTCACATAGAATCATAGAATGGTTTAGGTTGGACATCTTGGTTTTGAGCATCCTTTTAAAATACTCTATGACAGAGGCTTTTACTTAAATATTAGTAACAATTTGGTGAGTGTTCTACTGCTTTAACGGCTTGTTTATTGGCTGGTTTAAGAATTCTTTTCCCATGTCTATAATTTCTGAGGAGTGTGCCCTCTGCTAAAAGCAGTTTCAAAAGCATCAGCTATTTCAGAACCCATTTTGCCTCTTACACCAGGCATTCTTGGTTAATATGTATATCACCATTAAGACGTGCTTAACACCAATGTTGTGTTTGAGAAACTCTTGCACATCCATCAAATCTGCCTGCTATTGAGCATTCACCTCTGCCACAATAACCTTGTTTCTTTTAAAATGCTTCCTTGCCACCTTTTGTAAGCTTAAATATCCTGTTTTGCAAGCCAGGTTGCTACTTTTCTTCTTTTCAGAATGGCAATTTCCTTTTAGCTGCTTCAAAAAGGGGGTTTACACCACCACCACCCCCCAAAGCTCCCCAAATCCCCAGGAGCAAAGAAAATGTCTTTTAACAGACACTTTGTTATAGATGCGTCTATTAACATGCCGCTACTACACACATGTGACTGACCAATAAACCCCTACAATGGAAGAAGGATCAGACGAGATGGACAAGGGCAATGTGCCCATGAAGTTCAGGGAATAACGTAGGGTGCACAACCACAGCTGTTGCAAAGAAAGCTGACTTTATCTCAATGCCAAGGGGACTGGAGGGTGGCCTTTGTTTTAGATAAACAGCTATGTCAGTTGAGTGGATCAACTGGTGGTATAAATGTTTCTCCCTGAGTTCATTAAAAGAGTGTGAATCATAGAATCATAGAATAGCCCAAGCTGGAAGGGACCTCAAAAGATCATCTCGTCCAACCTTTCATGGGAAAAGGGAGCCTAGATGAGATTATCTAGCACCCTGCCCAATCGCATCTTGAAAACCTCCAGAAATGGGGACTCTACCACTTCCCTGGGGAGGTTGTTCCAGTGAATGATTGTTCTCACTGCAAAAAAATTTCTTTCTTATGTCAAGATGAACCCTCTCCTGGTGCAACTGGTACCCATTGCCCCTTGTCTTCTCCATGTGGCTCCTTGTGAAGAGAGAGCCTCTGTCCTTTTTGTAGACACCTTTTAAGTACTGAAATACTGTGATGAGGTCCCCCCGAGCCTTCTCTTCTCCAGGGAGAAAAAAACTAACTCCTTCAGTCTTTCCTCATAGGGCAGGTTCTCCAGCCCTTTGATCATCTTCATGGCCCTCCTTTGGACCCTCTCCAGTCTGTCTGCATCTTACTTGAATTGTGGGGACCAGAACTGGACACAATACTCCAGGTGTGGCTTGACAAACGCTGAGTAGAGTGGGATGATCACATTTCTATCTCTGCTAGTAACACCCCTGCAGATGCAGCCCAGGATCCGATTTGCCTTTGTCGCTGCAGCGGCACACTGCTGACTCACGTTCAGCTTGTTGTCCACCAGGACCCCCAGGTCCCTTTCAGCAAGGCTGCTCCCCAGCCATGCAGATCCTAGCCTGTACTGGGCTCTTTGTTTATTCTGACCCAGGTGCAGGACTTTGCACTTGTCTTTGTTAAACTTCATACTGTTCTGGCTAGCCCACTCTTCCAGCCTGTCCAGGTGTCTCTGTAAGATGGCTTTCCCTTCTGACGTGTCCACCACACCACTGAGTTTGGTGTCATCAGCAAACTTGGTCCAGGTGCTTTCAATCCCATCATCCAGATCATTTATGTCTCCCCAGTTAGCCAGACCAGCATGGGGCGAGCGTATATGTGGCTCAGCCCAACATAGAGTATAGAATTGAACAACTAACAACAGAATTTTGAAGAGAACAATGAGCTTGAGCTGGTTTCAACCCATGTATTCATTCCCAGTGACTGGGCATGCCCAGCACCATGACAGTGAGCATATTGTAGAGACTGGTAATGGGAACCACATTGGTATTGTGATTGAACTATATATTGCAATTGCTATATTTTGCTAAGTGTAACTTACATTTCTATTGTGATTTCAGTGTATTTTGTATCACTCTGCTAAATCAAAAATCCTGTGTAACATCTAATATCTTCAAATAAGTAAATTTGATATTAAACCCTCCAAGCATGGAATATCTAAAAGAACCTGGTCAGAGAGTATTGGATTCTGACAACATGTAAGAAATTAAACACTGGATAATCCATTTAACTCACACTCAAAGAAACTTTATTATTTGCTATCATAGGTGATGGTTGCCAGTCTGGCTTCTCCAGTGTACTGGGTATATGTGGCAAGGTTTTGGTAGCAGGGGGCTGCAGGGGTGGCCTCTGTGAAAAGAGACAATGGGCTGCCCTGTGCCAGGGACAGCGGGTTCCAGCCAGCTCGGCAACAGACCCACCACAGGCCAAAACTGAGCCAATCAGCGAACATATTTAAGAAAGGGCAAAAATGCCAGACAGACAGAGGAGGAGGAAAAAAATAGAGTGAAAAGAGCAGTGCAAACACCAAGGTCACAGAAAAAGGAGGGACAGGAGGTGCAGAGCAGCTATTCCCTTGCAGCCCATGGAAGAGACCATGCCAGAGGAGATATCCACACTGCAGTCTGCGGAGGACCCCATGCCAGAGCAGATTTTTCATGACAGAACTGCGGCCCTTGGAGAGCCCACACAGCCCCTAGAGAGAATCCACGCTGGAGTCCATCTATTCTAATTGTCAATAAATTACATTGATTTTCCCCAAGTTGTGTCTGTTTTACCTATGACGGTAAATGGTAAGCGATCTCCCTGTCTTTATCTCTGTCCCATGAGTTTTTTCATTCTATTTTCTCCTCCATCCTGTTGAGGAGGGGGAGTGAGTGAGCAGCTGGGTGGGCATCTGGCTGCTGGCCAAGGTTAACCTACCACATCCAGCTTTTTTTCCTTCTTTTTCTTGAACATCGCTGTCCCTTCTATGTTCATTCTTCTTTCTTTGACTGCTGCAGGCCCAAATAGGAACAAAAAGAGTTAACAGCATACTTGTGTCTTCTACCTCCTCAGTCAGTCAGTCAGTCAGTCATATCTTTTGAAAACATCCTATTGACCTAAGGATAAAGAAACATGCATGCCATAAGTTGTTCCCCCATAACAGTCTTATAAGTAGCTATAAGGTCCCATGCAGCCATGGGCAAAGGGAACTTCCCCCACCATCCACCCTCTTTGTTGGAAACTTACCTCAAACTTCTGTTTCTGAATACCTGACCCATCTGTCACTTCTTCTGATTCATGTGGTCTTTTTTAGGAAGCCCTTTGGGACTTTTCCTTATTGTCCCCACTTAAATGTTTATCTGGAGTTGGCTTTTTGTTATGGCTTTCCATTTTAGTAGGCTGTGTTGCCTCTATCTTGCAGCACAGCACAGCACAGCACAAAGGTGTGGTCGTCCTGTTGGTTTGGTAGCCTCTCCAAGTCTATGCTTGAGTGGTTCCTTCACCTGCCCATCAGTCAGTGACCTGAGAGTTCTGGTCTTTGTTACTGTTATCTCCTGCTCATTAGAGTTTGTGCATCTGGGTGTTCATTTTATTACTTGTTTCTTGTCCTTGTACGTTATGCTGAAGAGCCATTAACTCTACATCCTTAGAAATCCTTGCCATGTGCCCCCACTTAACTCAACTGAATGAGGCAGGGTTCTTCCTAGGAGGAAGAGCACATTCAGGAGGTGTGGTAGAGCTGGGAGTTACCCATGACTCCCAAAAAGAGGGAGGAGGCTATTCCATTGGGATTTATATCAAGTGAATTCACCAGCCAGTTCAGGAAGGTGGTGTATAACTAAAGTAAAACACAAGAGGTGATATAATTTTTGCAGGAAGAAAGTCCCAGAACCAACTCATGGGGAAGTTCTGCTTGGGCCTATTTAGGAACTTTTGATAATTGAAACATCAAAAAAAGGGGAATAAGTTTTGAATATTAAGCTATGTGCTGTTCTAGGAGAAAAGCAAGGATTTCACATGTTCAAGGGTCCTGGAAACAAAAGAACAGGACAGAAGAGATGTCAATTTCCACTTGTCTTATGAACAATTTACTTTATGCCTGTATTGGGTCTGTCTGGGATGCAGTTAACTTTCCCCATAGCAGCCCGTATAGTGCTGTGCTTTGTATTAGTAGCTAGAACAGAGTAAATAACACACCAATGCTTTGGCTACTGCTGAGCAGTGCTCCCACAGCATCAAGGCTGTCTCTGGAGCCAGTAAGCTGGGGGTGGGCAAGATGCTGTGAGGGGACATAGCCAGGACAGCTGACCCAAACTGACCAAAGGGCTATTCTATACCATATGGATTAGCAATAAAAGCTGAGAGAAAGGAGGAGGAGGGTAGGCATTAATTATTCAGGCATTTGTCTTCTGAAGCAAACACTACACCTACTGAGGCCCTACTTCCCAGGAAGCGGCTGGACATCACCTGCTGATTAGAAGTACAGAATAAATATTTTTTTTTCTTTGCTTCCATGCACAGCTTTGCTTTTTTTCACTAAACTGCCTTTATCTCGACCCACGAGTTTTTAATCTTATTTTCTCCCCCTGTCCTGCTGAGGAGGGAGAGTGAGAGAGCAGCTTGGTGAGCACTTAGCAGCCAGCCAAGGTCAACTCACCACAATGCTATTTCATGCCTTCATCTTCACCTATGAACCACACTGCAGCAGGCTAAACTAGTTAAGGACCACAGCTAGCAAAGGGTAGAGAGGAACTGGACCCTCTGATCTCGCAGCAATGGACTCTGCAAAGCTAGCTACCTGGCCTAAAATGAGAGCAGACATGACCTTCTGCAAAACATTTGGGCATCAGCCAAAGCCTTACTCTTCTCTTTGAGGCTGTGCACACTCACCAAAATTCAGTGCTCTCAAAAGTGCTCCAGGGAACTTCCAGTTTGCAAGGCATCCATGTTTGCTAGGTAAGCCCCAAAGTCCATACTGAGCTGCGTATATACACAGAGTGGTGCTTCCCCAGTGCTCACTGTCTCCATGGGGTGCAGGAAGAACCAAGAGGACAGCACTACCGCATGCCTTCCTGCTGTCAGTGCCTAATAACGCCACAAAATAAATGCCTCATTCTCCAAGATACAAGATCACTTTACCCTAGGGTTCCAGGAACTTCAGTGTTGTTACACTGAGAACCAATTGCTTGCAGGGCTGATGAGACTTTTCTACTAGGTGGAAAGGAACTGGCCCCATTAGTGAACATCTGGAGCACCAGTTTGGGAATGGCTGTATGCTCTTCTTCCATTACAAAAATGTTTACCTCCTTCCTCATACTTCCTGCTTTTCTCTTTTGTGAGGCAGTAATCTGAAAGTCTTGCAAAAAACTTTGACTGGCAGGGCAGGGGGAGGGCACCTGCCAAAAAACAGATAAGTAAACAGTGCTGCATAAAGACCTAGAGAGGTGCCCGGGTGCAGTAGCTCAGTAATTGTGGGGCAGAGTGCTAGTATGTTTGAGAATCGGAAGGCCCACCACCCACTAGGGCAAAAACTACACACTCATTGGCCTCTCTGAAATGCCTGTACACTAATGCATGCAGCATGGGGAACAAACAAGAGGAGTTAGAGATCTGTGTGCGGTCACAGGGCCATGATCTCATTGCAATTACTGAGACATGGTGGGATAGCTCACATGACTGGAACGCTGTCATGGAGGGCTATGTTCCCTTTAGGAAAGATAGGCCAGCGAGGCGAGGAGGGGGAAGTTGCTCTTTATGTGAAAGAGCAACTGGAATGCATTGAGCTCTCCCTGGGGGTGGATGAAGAGCAAGTTGAGAGCTTCTGGGTAAGGATCAAGGGGCAGGGTAACAGGGGAGACACTGTTGTGGGTGTTTATTACAGGCCACCTGATCAGGATGGGGAAGTTGATGAGGCCTTCTACAGACAGGTGAGAATCACCTCACAATCACAGACATTGGTTCTCATGGGGGACTTCAACTTCCCTGATATCTGCTGGGAAGGCTACACATTTAGGCATGTACAGTCCAGGAGGTTCCTCCAGTGCATTGATGATAACTTTTTGACTCAGGTGGTGGAGGAGCCCACAAGGAGAGGTGTACTGCTGGACCTAGTATTGATAAACAAAGAGGGACTGGTGGAGGATGTTAGTGTTGGGGGCAGCCTTGGCTGCAGTGATCATGAGAAAAGAGAGTTCAGGATTAAGTGCAGTATGAACAAAATGACAAGTAGGGTTGAAACCTTAGACTTCAGGAGGGCTAACTTTGATCTCTTCGAGGAATTGCTGGGAGAAGTCCCATGGGAGAGGGTTCTAGAGGGTAAAGGGGCTCAAGAGAGCTGGCTGATATTTAAGCAGCACTTCCTCCAACCTCAGGATCAGTGCATGCCTAGGAGCAAGAAATCAGGCAAGGGAAGATGGGTGGAAGAAGGAAGTTTACAGTATGTGGAAGAAGGGGCTGACTGCTTGGGATGAGTATAAGAATGCTGTTAGGGTATGCAGGGATGAAACGAGGAAAGCCAAGGCAGCCTTGGAATTGAACCTGGCAAGGGATGTCAAGGCCAATAGGAAGGGTTTCTTTAAGTATATAGGAGGCAAAAGGAAAACTAGGGAAAATGTGGGCCCGCTCTTGAACGAGATGGGTGCTGTGGTGACAGATGATGCAGAGAAGGCAGAGTTGCTGAATGCCTTCTTTGCTTCTGTCTTCACTGCTCGGGCCAGCCCTCGGGAGTCCCAGGCTTTGCAAGTAACAGAGAAAGTCTGGAGGAAGCATGACTTTCCCCTGGTCAAAGAAGAACAGGTCAGAGAACAATTAAGTAAATTGGATACCCTCAAGTCCATGGGGCCTGATGGGATGCACCCGCAAGTGCTGAGGGAGCTGGTGGAAGTCATTGCTGGTCTGCTCTCCATCATCTTTGAAAGGTCCTGGAGAACAGGGGAGGTGCCTGAGGACTGGAGGAAAGCCAATGTCACTCCAGTCTTCAAAAAGGGCAAGAAGGATGACCCAGGAAACTACAGGCCAGTCAGCTTCACCTCCATCCCTGGAAAGATGATGGAACAGTTTGTTCTGGGTGTCATCTCCAAGAAGGAAAAGAGGGTTATCAGAAGTAGTCAACATGGATTCACCAAGGGGAAGTCATGCCTGACTAATCTGATAGCCTTCTACGATGGCGTGACTGGATGGGTGGATGAGGGGAGGGCAGTGGATGTTGTCTACCTTGAGTTCAGCAAGGCTTTCGACACCATCTCCCACATCATCCTCACAGGCAAGCTTAGGAAGTGTGGGTTAGATGAATGGACAGTGGGGTGGATTGAACAGTGGCTAACAGATAGAGCTCAGAGGGTTGTGGTTAGTGGTGCAGAGTCTAGTTGGAGGTCAGTAACAAGTGGTGTCCCTCAGGGGTCAGTACTGGGTCCAGTCCTGTTCAATATACTCATCAATGACCTGGATGAAGGGATAGAGTGT
>JAHSPU010056933.1:0-35365 GCA_033628385.1 Pluvialis squatarola
CCCCTCTACTCCGCTCTCGTGAGACCCCACCTGGAGTACTGCATCCAGCTCTGGAGTCCCCAACATAAGAAGGACATGGACCTGCTGGAGCGTGTCCAGAGGAGAGCCACGAGGATGATTCGAGGGCTGGAGCACCTCTCCTATGAGGAGAGGCTGAGAGAGTTGGGGCTGTTCAGCCTGGAGAAGAGAAGGCTCCGGGGAGATCTTATTGTGGCTTTCCAGTACCTAAAGGGGGCCTACAGTAGAGCTGGGGAAGGACTTTTTACTAGGGCATGTAGTGATAGGACGAGGGGGAATGGCTTTAAACTGGAAGAGGGCAGGTTTAGATTAAACATTAGGAAGAAGTTTTTCACTTTGAGGGTGGTGAGGCACTGGAACAGGTTGCCCAGAGAGGTTGTTGAAGCCCTGTCCCTGGAGGTGTTCAGGGCCAGGCTGGACGTGGCCTTGGGCAACCTGGTCTAGTGGGAGGTGTCCCTGCCTATGGCAGGGTGGTTGGAACTCAATGATCTTCAAGGTCCCTTCCAACCTAAACCATTCTATGATTCTATGATTCTATGATTAGCTTACATTTCTCTCTATGTGTCTTCATATATATTTGATTATAGTTTTGTTCTACCTGAATGTTCATCATATCGTATGCTTGCGTATGAATTATATTTTGCATATACTGCTTTCTGCATGTGTGTTCAATATCATCATGTTTGTTTGTAAGTAAATTCTACAAAATCAAATTAACCTTGTCCCATTATGATTTGTGTGCAAATGCTCAACCTAAAAGTCAGAAGATATTCACTAGTGGTTAAGAGAGTGTTCTGGTCACTGGATGTATCTCTCTTGAAGAACAGATATGGTCTAACATCTTCTGGGAGTGCTACTGATCATTTCAATTGTTTCATGCACATTGCATCTGAAATCTTCATTTTTCAATATGCATGTGTGTGTGTGTGCACACTGATTTTTTGGTACTTTCCTACAATGGATTTGCTTTACAAATAAATGAAGCTCTGTCTAAAAACAAGGCACAGCTTTGATATATTTGCTTCCACACTATATTTGATATGTCACATCCCTTGAATTTTATTTGCATTTTTGAAGATTTATCTTTGAATAATCTGCATTTATTTTGCCTGCATGTATATCTATGAGCCTGTGTTTCCCTCTAAAAATTTGTATTTGTTCTGGCTAAACTATGCATCTATTGAAATAGATTCTTTTAAAATTTAAATCAGAAACAGAAGACATGTTTTCTTCCTTTTGGGGATCTGATCTAAAATCTGATTTTAAATTAAGGATTAGGGATTTCACAAACCCTGAATAATTGCATGGTTTATTTAACTATCCTGAATATATTACAAATCTCAAAATTTTAGTCTGTTTTTACATTCTCATGGGAAACTGGCACTTCCACATTTCAGACCTTTTCAAGGAGTGCAGTACTCTTTCAATGTATTTAACACACTCAGGTAACTTTGGTCTTCATCACCTAGTTAGAGGCTACTAAATGCATCCAGTCCTCCAATCCATTGACAGCAAAAATGCATTTGGAATTTTGTCAGGCTTTATAGTTCTCGATGTCTATAATCAACTAGGTTAATCAGTTCTGGATTAAAGAGTTTATGATAAGAAGAGGAAGATTTTTTTGAAAGGTCAGTTTTCCCTGGACACTATTGCTTTACATGGACTTGAAGATTTTTCTCTTGATGCAATTCTCCAGCAGAAACTTGAGATTTTGTCAAATCTGTCCATAGTATTTGCATGTTACATTTGTGGAGTAAAAGATCTACCTCTTGAACCACTGCTTTGAAATCCCACAAACATTTTAGACTGCTGTTTTGAGAGGTTTTGTTTCTTGTGCAAAAATCTTTTAGGTAACAAAAAACCCCTACATAAAGCAGAGGCTGTCTTCAACTTGGAAAACAAAGATGTCCATTCTACAACTGTTACGGTACGTACTGAGAGGCTGCAAATAGATCTACAAATACATCTGGAGATAAAGCAACTCAGTTCTATTAGCGCTAAAGGGTTGTTTGGAACTTCTTTCATTTATTAATAAAACCACCAGCCTACAAAGCAAAGCTTTGGTCATTTGCTCTTCTGACAGACTGTAGACTTCATTTGTTTAGATTTCATTCTTGCGAATTTTGCAAGCTAGAAATTGCAGTTTTATGCAAAAAAATGTTGCTGCCTTGATATTTACAAATGAGCTGGTGTTCAGGTAGTAACAATGTACTTCTTATCATGTTGGTTTCATAGATAAAACCTTAACAATTAAATTCTGTATTTACTCCTTCTCATGCTGATATCCCTACGAGGAGAATTCACTTCTCGGTAAAAGCACTGGATATGTATGCCATTCCAGGTTCTGGTATAAAATCCCCCATTAACCTTGGATAATCCCAAATCTGTAATATTTTTTTCTTCTGGTAAGTCTTTTGCAAAGCTAAAAACATAAGTGTCGGTTCTATGTCTAGGTAACGCAAGAATTAGGACAACATAATACTAATAGAAGTATTAGCCTTCTTACAAAATTTCAAAGCTTTCTAGAAAATGTATTTTTACATTGGATTAAAACCAGGTCGATTTCCCTCTCTCCTGTTGGAGGGCCAATGTTTCACAGAAATAAATCAATACTTGTTGATCCAAACTGTTTCTGCAATGGAGAGGAATTCCCTGGAAAGACGGAAAGCAGGAACTTTGTTTTCCTGCACTATGACAAGCTTCAAACCAATTTGCTATTTTGCAGGGATCTTGCTTGTACTCTATCCAGCATTATAACCAGGGTAATTAGGACAGATATAGTCTCAGCTGAGATAACTCTGTGGAACTCCACTGAGCACTGACATTTGATCCTATGTCAGCCTACATCAAGTTGAAGATAGGGCCTTCAGGTGATAAGTTGTTAGTGGCAACATTCCCATGGTACAAGGAGTTCTGGCTATTAGCAGAACCTTTACTGCTATTGACTGGTATCATATTTCCAAAACTATATTCCTGTTACAACATTAGTTATTGTAAATAATTTGAAACAACTGTATAAATATATAAATATATACATGTCTGGAGTGGTATGCTCAGGAAACCTAATCGATATGGCATCACATTAAACAGTGAGGAACAGAGGAGTAAAGGGAATCTCTAATTACAAGGAAAAGATAAATAATTCTGTGCAAACATGTGGAAACGTGGTGGATGTCACATAAATAACCCAATCGTAGGTATAA
This sequence comes from Pluvialis squatarola, assembly GCA_033628385.1. NCBI lineage: Eukaryota > Metazoa > Chordata > Aves > Charadriiformes > Charadriidae > Pluvialis > Pluvialis squatarola. The sequence goes on from JAHSPU010056933.1 coordinate 3,222, forward strand.
AATGGCAGTATTTTTTCTTCCCAGTTGTCAAGAGGCTGTGCTGGCCATGGATCTGGCCTAATTTTCACCCCTCTGCTTGTCTGCCAACTTGTTATACCTTGTAGGCTATTGCTGTTTCTTTTCTACAAGCCAACAAACTTCCTCATATTTATCAGAGGCCATTCATGAGGCCAGTATCTACTGTATCTGCCTTTCAGCAGGCAACTCAGGCTGGTTGTCTTGTACCATCTGCAGACAAAGTGACAAGCCCTGTGATTGTCAGCTTGTCCTACATCACCATCAACTGTAGAAAGCACCACATGCTCATTTTGTGGTTAGTAAAATCAACTGAACTCAGGTTGTATTCAACTGCTGTGTAAATTTAGGATGGGGATAGGCTTGGGGAGTGTGGAGGAGGACTGACCAGAGTCATCGCCCCTCTTCTGTCCCTTCACTGGGTATTTACAACCCCACATTATGGAAGTATAGCAAAAGGGGAGCCCTGAATCCACACCCCACCACCACCCCCCTTGAATCATCCATGTTACACATGCCCTGATCTCCACAACTACTAATTTAGAAGATTTTATGTTTCTCCTGTCATATGATCATTTCATTCTTCCCATCAGTGCCCCAGCTGTGTTGTTTTTGTGAAACTCACAGTTGTTAAGCACTGCTTTGGTAGAACCTGTATTCCTGTGACACAAAGGAATCAGGGCTGGGATCAAAGTCTCCCTCCTGTCATGGGCAAGATGGAGCGAGCAATAGCCCGTAGGGATCCAGACCCTAGGGTTTATGTAAGAAACAGTGAGATATGAGTTTGACGTGAATGGATTATCTCACACCCTCACTTGCTCACTTCTCCAACACCATTGAGATCACCAGGTCTCAACTGCCCTTCCCCACAGGGAGGTGGCCACTGGCCCAGCAAGGTTGGGCAGAAAGCCATGCTGGTCCATGCTGTTCCACCAGTTACATCTCAGGTGTCCCTGGCCAGGTCCCTGGGCATCACCCAGCATTCATCCACACACATCTCCCTGATCTGCAGGATCATCCCCCAGTTCCTGGATCTTTCCTCCCACCAGGATCTTCACCTTCTTTCTGAGGACATTTCTTCCTTTCAGGAACACTTCTTTCTTCCTTTTTTTATTTTGGCACCACGTCTTATTTTGGGGCACCCAGTCCCCAGCTTTTCCAGTCTAAACAGTCTGTGTGCAGAAGCACACCACATGATCAGCCTCCAAACTGGTGGATCTGTCTCATGTTTCCTTATATACTGGAGGACTCAAGAAGTGCTGCTTATGTTTAGTCTAGGTGTTATCAAAATTTACAACTAGCCTGTACCAGGTGTAGCTAGCAAGTAACAGTCTTTTGCCTGTGAGTTCAGAAGATAACTTTGGACATTGCCCACACATACATGCAGATATCTATATATAGATAGATATATACAGATATATATACACACACACCCAATTATCTATCACCTGTTTTCACAATATAAGCCACCTATGACACCTGCCAATAGAAAAATATCAGATTTTCATATCAGAGAGGGGAAAAAACCAAGGAGGAACACTGGGAGTTTATTCCTTGGAGGAAGACTGAATGGACACAAATATAAAGTAAAGTAAAATGAATAGATATTTTAAATCACAAAGGTTCAGTTTTCCACCCTGGACCAAACAGTAAAGACACCACAAACAACAAATGAACAGTTCAAATCTCTGTTAAGAAAAACAATTTAAAAAAAAAAGAAAAAGAAAAATAGAGACATGTTTTATTAGCTCATCCAGATGGCTCATGGGCTCTGGCTTAAGTCATATCATAACATTGCAAAGTGGCCCCAGATCTGCCAAGGTGCTGTGTACCGGCAGCATACTTGGGTGCTAATAAGTCCATTTGCTAGTGCAGAGATAGGAATATGTGCATACTCACAGATTTGGAGCCATATGCTCAAGTTCGTTCTGTTTTGTTTTGTTTTCCCCCAAAGAGCACAATTTTTCCTTCTCTTCTACTCAGCCATTTTTACTGATATAAGTGGCTTATTCTCTGCTCTGATCTCTCCTTCCAGTTTCAGAGCCTTTCTTCTCGAGGTGTCACAGCAATGCAAAGGTTAAGTCCCCTCCCTAGGCAGAGAGGCACTAGAGATACTTGAAAGCTGTCAACAATTTCAATACGAATCTTCCTTTCACAGTGAAGGACCCTGCTTGTCAAAATAAGCTGTTCAGCAGCTTGGATTCAGCCTACTTGATCCAGTCTGTATACTTCTTAGGATCACTTGCAGGGTGGGTGTTTGCTCTGCACTTAATGTTGGCCTCCACTTAAAATGTTACCAGTCTGGTAGTGTAGGTGCATAATTCACTTGATTGTTACACTAAATATAACACCAAAGTGCTCAATGTAAGTGTGATTCTGTCAGATGAAGATGCCCTGCTTCTTGGCATGGCTTATTTTGATTCCCATGCCAGCCCTTTGCAACCAATTATTGCTACTCCCACTAAGTGGGAGCCCAGTTATTATGGAAAACACTGAATTCTCTAGCATAGGGATGACAAACTCTTTCTCATTTTACTCTTACATTCAATCCAAAGGGGTTTAGAAGCTGATCCACTGAAAATATTCCTCAAGTTAAGTATGTGAATAATTGTGTTCCATTTTAGGAACTCAGAGGATAAATATTTTCTTGGATAATAATCCCCAACAAGATACACACCAAAGGTGCTATTGTTCCATTATAACACTGTTGTGCAATCAGGTATTATATTTTTTCAACAATAAGCCTCTATTTGCACAAGCAGCCTAATAAAATAATTTATTATGCCATTTAAATTTTGCATTTTGATTTGCTACAAAACAATCTTCCTTGAATTTTAATGATGTCATCCACCACACTTCATTGTTGCAATTCTAACATCTTAACTACCTTCTTTATTACAATCTTATCATCAGCCAATAAAGCCATGTGAGTCATTAATTTAAGCACAACTCATTTTTGCTAGAGGTAGGTGGTGGTTGTAAGGTGGGAACCTTCCTTTCTAATACTCTACAGTATTTGGTGAATCAACAGAATTTAACTCCTCTTGTGCCATATACTTTCTCTGTTGTCTTGAGCAAGTCAGTTGAGTTTGCATTCATCTCCATATTATATGTCAAATTTAAGTATCTAACATACGTGTCACATGAGCTAGGACATGGGTGCCATTACTGTCAGTGGAGACCTGAAGCTAAACTTATTTGTCCAGAACCATTTTAGATGTCTTAAAATATCTACCAAAGATGTTTTCATGGGTTTGGTGGATATAGCACAGGTTCAAGGGAACTAACCTTTCTTGTAACATTTCCTCAGCAGCAACACAAAGGACGTGATCCTCTTCCCATCTCCATGTACAATTTATTTCATATGTGCTTTTAAGGTAAAGCTTTATTATTAAATGTAGGTACTTATGTGGTTGCTATTATAGTATAGTACATGCTTCCCTGAGCGCCTCTCTCCATCACAGCTCTGGGAGATAAGAAAGTATTAGATGTGAAGGATGAAAGTCAAATTTCCCTTCCATTGTCTCTTGTCCTCCTCCCCCCACCCTCCCAACCCCTCAAATATCAGTGTCTGATTTAATTTTCTACAGACTGGGATTTATATGACAGAGTAAGGTCCCAGTGCTCAATGTACAGGGAAGAAGGAGAGTTAAGACAGTTTAGAAGGAGATTGAAATCAGACAGCAAGCTGAGCAAAGAGTAGCCAAGAGCTTCCCAATGTTTTTTCTACGCATTGAGCAGGTAAGAAGTCTCAAATTCTTCCTCTCAGAAGCTTTTCTCGATATTTGAAGGAGACGTTTCTGCTCACAGAAGCTGCAGTTCGGAGCTTTTTTCTACAGGTAGACGCCTCTGCCCTTTCCTTCAAAGGGGAGAGGGGAACAGAACAGCTGCTGAGTTAGAGACTCTCAAAGTGAGAAGGGGGAGTCCTAGACTCAGTCCCTGCTTCTGCCCATGTCTAGCCTGCTCTTGGAGATAGGTGTCTCTGGCAGCTGCTAACTGTTCTGAGCAGAGTTATTTTCCGCCCATCAGAAAAAAAAATCTTGGCCCAGAAGGAGCCTAAAGGTTACAGTATTCTCCTTTGAGGGAAAAGAGAAGTTTCTGGCTCATGTTCCAAGAAATAGTATTTTACATGCAATAGTCATGGGATGAAGAAAGACATTTGAGATGCGTGCTACAATAAGACTTTCAGACTGTTGCAATTCATAAAGCACTTTAAAATGGGAGAGTACACTTGCTGGGAAAAAAGGATGGTCTAGCTAGAAGAGCTCTAGATTATGAACTGAGAGACTTGGGTCTGTCCCTAACTCAGGAGAGCCTTGGTAAAGGGGTACTCCATTAGTGATGGTGATATTCCTGCTTCAATTCTGTTCTGATGAGAAACACAAACATAAAGCCATGCCACTCTGAATCATAAATCATAAATTCATAAAGTCAGTTCAGTGCTCTGACTGAGAAGTTGCTAGAATAGAGCACAAATAAGGCTTAATCCCCTATGCAAGCAGTCTTAGTAGCATTTCAGACTGTTTTACTCTCTAGCAATGTGTTTTCTGAACAGGAACAAGAGATGACTCCAGGCACATCCCTAGCCTCATACCAGATACCTCAAACAGAATATTTAGAATATTTAGAATATTCATTCCCAGTGAACATAGTGATTTTGTTATTGCAGTACATGGTACCCTTCCTTCTGCCTAGAAACAGAATTCCTTAGTTGTGTTATATGCTCTATACTGATAACAGATGGTGGTAATTTTTTTCTGTAGCCTCAGTTGAATAGTCTCATGTTTTGGAGAAGGAGTTCTGTAGTGTTATTTCTGCAAACCACAAAGTCATGAAGTGGGCTTTATTTTTTTTTCCAAGCTGAATGGAAGATAGATTTTTTTTCTGCCTAGGAAATTCTACACTATTTTAATGTAGAACTCAATAAACCTTTTCTGACAGCTATTATGATTATTTTTTAACTCAAGCCATCATTTATTAACTGAATGTATCTGGCCAACTTAAATGACATTCTTTTGATATTTTTTACATGTGTTCTAGTCTCTTTTTTAATATGTATCCTAGGAAATAATGGCAGTCTATAAGATTTTCAAAAGTCAAATCATGTTATATATATCACATGGGAAACATTTATGGTAGATGGCATGATACAAAAAGAACCTTGTTAGAGCATCACATTAGGTAATTACAGTTTGAAATCTGTATAGTATTATCCCCCGTAGATGATTAACCCACTTTTAAGGGATGATAGGTGTTATTAATTGACCTGTTCACTGAACTCTAGAAGGTATTTGGGAACGTGCATATACCACAAATTATGATTCTATGTCGTTAATCATCCAAGTCTCCTTCATGACTCCGTAGATGTGGAAATCAAAAGGCAAAAGGCTAACGGATAACCCATTCTTTTACAGGCCCACAGATATATTACAATAAATAAAATTTTTCAGGACACAGTTCAAAAAGAAGTGACCTTTCTCTGTGTTTCCTGTCAGATTAAACCGTTTCTCCCTTCCCACCTCTTTTCTTCGCTGGAGCTGCAGTCTCACACGTTGCTTATGTTCCTCACCAACATCCCATCTCTCCGTCTCTCCATTTCAGGTCTCTCCTCCCTTTAACCCTTTTCATCCTTCTTTGTATTGTGTTTTCATTTCATTCCACCCGTAGCATATGCCACGTAAAGATGACTGGGGTGGCTGTACCTGGGGGACTGCACTTTCCAACCAGTTTCATTTGACAGTTCTCAATGTGCAAAACAACAAAGGGAAAGGGCAGAAGAGCAAATAGCGTACATACACGTACAAGTGGATGGAGGTCTTTGTCAGTTCAAGAAGTTTGGTATAGGGTACCCATATGCTCCCCTGTGTACTGTTACCTTGTTAATGCATATCTTTCCATGTGCACTTTCAGAAACAAAGTATAACCACTCAAATGTATAATAGATAAGGGAAAGACAGCAGACAAACTAATTGAGCTATTCATCCAACAGAAACGCAAGAGAAGAGGTTATTAATATTCTTCCTAGAGGCTTTGGATGTGCTCCAATATGTGATGAGAGAGCTGCACCTGTATCCTTTGTGAATATTTAAGTATACTTTATTGTGGTGTCAGGACACAGACTTTTGTTCTGTTTGTTCTGCTAATGGGATTTAGCTTCAAGTAATGTTCAGCATGAGTTCTTCTAAAAGATGCCTGTATGGTTTAGCTATGGTAACTTGAATCATGAGTTAAAGACTTGACTGAACACTGAGTATTGCTTATGAAATAATCATGACTTTGAGATGATGGATAGACTTGATTCCCTGAATTTCCAGCTGAGTTTTAGCAGGAGCTTCATTAGACAGACATGTGTTGAGCCTGATGTAATCCAGATACAAATTAATTTGAAAAACTGTTCTAACTTAAAACTTTCAGATCTGAATAATTTAGATTGCGGGATTGCTCCCCAAACTAACATCTTCATTCCTGTTTTGATGGCAGAGGGGAGTGGAAGTGTCATATTGTTGTACCGAGTTTAAATAACTTCAAGAAACTTTCCCATCTAATCAGGGAAAATCAAATTCATATGTTTTGAAGATGAGAAAAACTGTATAACTGTGCCAGGAGAAAATGTGTTAGTCTGAAGACTGATTCTTTTCTCTAAACATAGCACAGGGGACTGATTTGCATAGACAGGATATGAGAGGCCTGGCTACTGAACCCTCCAAATTTTTACAGTATACTGAAGACATGCAAAAGAGTCTAAAGTCATTAGCCTGGCTTTAGCCAATATTCTGAAGATGAGGGAACCCAAATTCAGGAACCTCTGAGAGATTTGAATTTCAAATATCACTTAGAAAACTGATACTACTTAAGGTAGTCTTCTGCAGATCCCAAGTCCTTCTATTAACCTTAGCCCCAAACAGTTAAAAATTTAAAAGGCAACAGAGGGTGTACAGCCCTGGCAGCTCCTCTCCCCTCCACACTCCACTGTGTATTGCCCAATGCAAGGTTTATCTTGATTCACAAGATGTATTAGTGTGTGCAGCTATGCCTCCCACTACACCATCCTCAGCAACATTTTCACATCTTGCTATAAATGCTATTTGTCATAGGTAATTTAAATATACAATTTTTAAAGAAACACTGGTTTAAAGCAATCTAATTTAACTATATGTGTGTATAAATATATGTGCATGAAAGGACTTGCTTAATAAGCACCACAGTATTTTATGAATCCGTTTATAAGCTCATGGCAGAAGTCCTACCAAATGGCTATCTAGAAACATTCCACCTAGCAGGATTACATAAGAAGGTAAAACGGAAAGCTCATTTGGCTGTCCAAATGTGTGTTGCAGCCCAGGTATACACAGAGCTAAAAGAGACCAAAGTCCTTCCTACAAACCATTGCCCTTCTCCATCAGATGAGCTAATCCTGATGGATCCTTGTTTAGCTGCTCTTCAAGACCACCAGTGATGAAGACTTAACAGATCCCCTAACTAATGTATGCCAAATTTCACTATCCAGAACTTAAAAGCTTCTACTTTGAGTCTCCTCTGCATCTTCCTTACTTAAAAACATTTGAAATTCATTGTTCTTTGACCTACTCATAACAACCAAAAAAAATTTATTTAAAAACCCAGCTAGAGCAGAAATTATTAACTGTACTAGTGGGAGTATTTCCAGCTCTTGGTTTCTTATTTTGCCTTCTTTATCTAATGATTCCTTAGTACAAAATAAACAAATTGCCCTCACAATCTAGGGCTTCCCTGGGAACTCTCCCTTCACCGGTGGGCTGGAGTCAGTCTCTACCTTACTTAGATTCTTCCTGTCTCTTTTGCAAAGAGAAGAAGAAAGGGGAAAATACCATCTGGTTTCAATTTTTTACTACTGATGCCATTCTGAGGACAGGTCTGGTGATATTTCATAGCCTTTTGCTGCCCCAGTCTGGATATTTCACTAAGGCAGAATTGATCTGATTTTGAGTTTGGGAAAATACAGCAATTCCAAACTTCTGCCCCATAATAGGCAAAAATCATACAATTTTAAGAGGAAGATTGACCATTAAACAACTCAGTCATATATAATACATGCCATAGAATTACGTACTACTTCATATACTGAAGAATCCAATTAACTGTATTTGGTTAAGACATCTTCCACATTTGAAACCATTCAAACATGGAGAGACCTCTCTTTCAGCTAGCAGTTTGTTGAACACAAACTGTGTGGGATATGTACACGTGTGTGGAGATATTCCTAAATGAAAAAGGGCATGGTTTGGTTCCGTTGAGCAACCCAGGGTTTGAACTAAGCACCCAGACTGAGGGAGAAAAGATCTAAGTAAACAAGAAAGGTGACCTCACCAGACCCGGGAGAAGAGTTAAACAGAGGCGCGTGAACAGAGGGTCTTAGCCAATCAGGTTGAGGGGCGTTGTGCGTGAACAAGGGAGCTGGACCAATCATAGCGTTGTTGACTATGCATGCTTCTGCTGCGAGCCTATATATACTCTGCTAAAATACGCAATAAACGAGAACAATCATACTTGCATTGAGATCGCGTTGTTACTCCGGTTCCAATCCCACTCCGACATCTGGTAGCAGAGGATGTCAACGGTAACCCTTCAGCACGACTGAGTTCTCCGAGACTGCGGTAAGCAGCGAGAGGAGGGGAGTGGGAAACACGGCTGGAAGGAGTGCTGCTCGGGAGCATAGACTACGGCAGAAACGGTTCTGATAGAGAGAACTAACACTTAAGGGCTAATAGCAGGAGGGAACATGCTTAACGCAAAACATATATCTATAACCTTGTAGCCATTGCCTTGCTTAAGCCATATCTATAATTATAACCTTGGCCATCGTGTAAGACGTTTAATCAGGAACTAGCAGAGGGGAGTTGCAGAGAAGAACAGAACAGCCATGGCCGGCCTTGCTAAAGAAACTGGCTGGAACTAACCTTGCGGTTGTGGAGTCTGATAAAAGAGAGACTGAGCCTACGCAGGAATAGTCACTTGTGGTGATGAAGAAGAGAGGGTTTGCCTTCATCCTCTCGACCCTCAATGACCACCACCAGAAGAAACCGCGCATGCTCGGTGGGGAGGAGATCACGGAAATGGCTCATTTGCATACAAAGCGGGATAGATAGTTAATATGTATAGGCGTATTGAGAAACCTTATGAATATGTAACACTGCTGCATAAATACGATACGAGCTGCTGCGTTAGGTGCGCACAAATTTGGTAGGATGACCCCCTGTGCTGCCCAGCGCTGAATAAAACATACCTACTTTACAACCTTGCGGTTGTGGAGTCTGATTTCCGCACGTCAGTTCGAGGGGGCCTCTCGCCTTCCAGGTTTAAAGTGAAGTTGCTATCATGGAACTTGAAGCAACAGCAACGCTGCTCGCAAGTATCCTCTCTAAGAGAGGGATCGAGACAGTGCCTAAACAGCTGATTAAGCTGATTAAGTTGGGACAACGATGGGGACATTTTAAAGACACGCATATGTTGTTTTCCCCTATGGAATGGTGATCCTGCGGTGATGCAAAAACAATAACCGGGGACGAGAAACAGGGGAAGGAGATAAAGGCTGTTCGCGAGTTGTGGCGCACGGTGTTAGAGACTTTAAAGGCCATGAAAGCGGAGAGAGAAGTAGCCTGTGCCGCCGCTCAAATGCTGGGTCCAGATCCGACTAGAGCAGGATATAAGAGCACGGAAATGAAACCTGGTGCGTGGGCACGGTTTTTCGGGCAGCCGGTGGTGAAAGGGATGACTGGAATTACGTGTAAAACTGTTGCCGAGGTCCGCGCGGGCGCCGACCCTGCTCCGGCGACACAAAGGGCGGAAGTCGCCGTTCCCGAGATGCAAAGCGTGAAAAAGGCGGAAGTGGCGCCTCAGGAGACCCTAGAGGGGGTGCGGCCGCAGTCGCCGTCGCAGCCAGGAGGAGAAACCTGACGACCTATGCCTTCGGCTCCTCCTCTGCCCCCCCTCCACTGACTCATCTGATCCTTCAACACCACCTGTTGACGACTGCCAGGATCAATCACACGAGAATACAGATAAAGTGTTACGAACAGTGCTGCAACGTCTTGATGATGGTCTATTTCAGACGCGAAAATTCGCCCGCAAAAGACAGACTTAACGACTCAATTGAGGACATTGACAGACGTACAGACTTTACTAGGAGACATTCAATGGGTGTGCAACTGCTCTTGGAGTTGCCTATTTCTCTGTTAATTTGTAATACTGTTGAATCGCCGTATGCAGTTATTTGTCAGTGGCAAACAGGAAAGGGGGAAATTCTCCCCCGCCCCACCTGTGCCACTGACAAATCATCAGGTGACAAATCATCAGGAGACATGTTTAAGATTTTAGAATGGGTCTTTTTAAGAGTACAACCCAAGTGTAGCATTCAAACAAGACCGGAGGCAATAGGGGAGTTGATCAGGAAGGGCAGAACAAGAATCATAGAGATTAGTGGAACGGAACCTGATGATGTCAGTATTCCAGTGAATGGTGCTGATCTAGAATGGTGGTTGCGTAACTCAACTCCCATCCTAGAAGCATTAATAGGCTATAATGGTCATATACATTCGCAACAACCAAAAGGGAAAATGTGGCAAGTGTTAAAACGAAACCAGTGGATGACAAAAACTAAAGTCAGGCGAGAACCACTGGCTGATGGTCTCACAGTGTATACAGACGCTGGAAAGCGGCTTTGCCGTGTTAGGAGTACCCGAACAGATTAAAACAGACAACGGGCCTGCATATATTCGTCAAAAGGTGAGAACTTTTCTACTGAGATGAGGAATTAAACACATAACGGGAATACCCCACTCACCAACCGGGCAAGGCTTGGTTGAGCGAACCCATCAAGTGCTAAAAGATTATTTAAATAAGCAAAAGGGTGAAGACACAGATGCACAACAGCAATTACACAGAGTATTGTTTACGCTAAATTACTTGTGTCTTATGGGCGATCAAGAGGAACCGCCAGTAGTGATACACCATCAAAACATTAAGCTGAATAGTACCACTACCCTACCTAAATTTATGGTACATTATAAAGACCCAACCACCGGAGCATGGGTGGGACCAGTGCCAGTCATTTTTAATGGTCGAGGGTACATGTGTGTCTCTACGAGAACAGGCCCAGTGTGGGTACCGAGCAGAGCAATAAAACCAGCATTGGAAGGACGACGGACAGACCAAGACCAAGAGACGGCGCAACAAAATGGGGAAAAAGAACCTCAAGAGTTTGCTGATAAGTAGTTGCATCCTTCATTTAGGTGCAATAACTGCAGGGTTTTGGTTACCCCCGCAGCCTAAAAGGAATGTCTGGGTGACCTTGGCAAATATGACCGGTCAAGATTCCATTTGCCTATCCACAGCATCACCCGAAAATCCATTTTCCACCTGTCTAGTCGGTCTTCCGTCTGACCAATGGCCTTCCAAATTACAAACACAATTCCTAGGTAATGGCTCTGCAACTCTTGCCGATAGCTGGGATGGATGGACTGCATATCTGCTACCCCTCCATGCTGAGCCACAAGAGCTAGAACTTCTAGGATCACTCATGATAGATAGCTGTGTGTACTAAACAAACAATTTTTGCCTTGTTTTTTGCACCAGGAGTAGCAGCAGCACATGCTTTAACTACGCTTAATAAACTAGGATGTTGGCTTGCTAAACAATCTAATGCTACTGCATTGGCATTGAGTGGATTATTGTTAGACGTAGATTCTGTTAGACACGCTACACTCCAGAATAAGGCTGCCATAGATTTTTGTTATTAGCACATGTCATGGGTGTGAAGACTTTGACGGGATGTGTTGTATGAACCTCTCAGACAACTCCAAATCAGTGCACCAAAGCATCAGAGAATTGTATCAAGGAATACAAAAGCTGAGAAAAGATGATGAATGGGGATGGTTGAATCAAATACTATCAGGTTGGGGAATCAAAGGTTGGATAGCTATGTTTGTGAAAACTAGCTTGCTTATATTGCTCATTGTGTTTGTTATAATCTTAGTTGTATTATGTATCTTCTCTTGTCTACAGCGCATGCTCATGAAAATTGTGCACCAAGCCTGGGTTGCTCAAAAAGAAGAAGGGGGAATTGTGAAGAGATTCCTAAATGAAAAAGGGCATGGTTTGGTTTCGTTGAGCAACCCAGGGTTTGAACTAAGCACCCAGACTGAGGGAGAAAAGATCTAAGTAAACAAGAAAGGTGACCTCACCAGACCCGGGAGAAGAGTTAAACAGAGGAGCGTGAACAGAGGGTCTTAGCCAATCGGGTTGAGGGGCGTTGCGCGTGAACAAGGGAGCTGGACCAATCATAGCGTTGTTGACTATGCATGCTTTTGCTGCGAGCCTATATATACTCTGCTAAAATACGCAATAAACGAGAACGATCATACTCATATTGAGATCGCGTCGTTACTCCGGTTCCGATCCCACTCCGACACACGTGTGCTTGTGTGTCTCTTGTGTCTAATTTCAAATTCAGCTTGTTTTAACCTCGGCTTTATTTCTATGTTTACACAAGCCAGTATCTTGAGAGGCACAAGACCATGTAATGTAAGCCTTGCAAAAGTTCAGACAAAGCTTTTCTAACAAACTGTAAATCATCACAGCTCTGACATTCCAGAAGCAGAAATCTTCCTGATGGGAAGCAGAAACACAAGGAAAAGAATATAGGTTGCAGGTAGTTTTAATAGGATTGTTCTCTATCAGTCTTGAGAAGGAGTGAAAAGCCAAAAAAGAGCCAAGAGGAAAGAGAAAATTAAAGAAAACTGCAAATGGAAGAGGAAGAAAGTGAGAAATGTGGTGGAGAAATGCAACAGGAAGGCATACAAAGGCAGGCAAGGCTTTCAGCCACCTGAGCCTTCACCTGTTTTGGGCTCTCTGCACCTATTGCCATGGAGTCTAAGCACCAGTCCCAGAAGAAAAGCCTTTCTGATGCTAACTAACTAGAAAAGTGCTTTCTTTTCTTTTATGTTTATTTTCTTCCTCTGGTGTCTTCATCCCTTTTTCCATCACTTTCTTCCTCAGCTGACTGATTCTACAAACTGTGTTGCAATGATATTTGGCATCAAGCTGAAGTCAATAAAAAGAATGCATGATGTTATTCATGCAGAATGCCAAGCTACTATAAATCTCATACCACCTAGGAAAAAGTCTGATATCTGAAAACTTAGATTTTGGGCACTTCTCTAACCTATGTGTTACATCACCCTCTTCAAGTCTGGCATTTTTGTCTTATCTTTGTAATAAATTGCACCACCCTGAGTGGTCAGATTTGCTTATGTGAACTTATGCCATATTAAAGTATGGACATTTTCAGGTTGAATCTAAAAAATAAAGCAAAAGCAAAAATTTTAATAATTTTATATTTATTTATTTGTAGAGATATTTTTAAATCTAGTTTGGTTGAAATTTTGTAATCTATTTTTTCTAAAATGTGTTTGCCTCGAATGGCATAATCAAAATCTAAATTGGAAATGCTTTGGAAATATAAAGGGTAAATGGCAAAAATCCTGTGCATGCTGACATGTAATAATTTCAAGGAATTTAAAAGCACTTTTTAATTTCAGTCTATTTACACTTTCAGTAGAAATCTGACTAATGTCAGTGCATACAATAAAAGAAGCAAGATCAGCAGGAAGAAATAATATTTTAGTTGGAGTAACTGATATAGTCAAGAAAATGTGAGCCAGTTTGTAGGCACACAAGCCCTCTTTCAGAGCTAAAACAGAAGCAGTCCACTTCAGGTTCAGTGATTACTATCTTTTTCATTTCTAGGCTACCTGATCATTTTTTAATTCCTAAACCCCAAAATCCTAAGGTGGAAGCTTTCTGGGAAAGTATGGTTTCATTTTAATATGTTGTCCCAGCCCAGTGACAGTATATTTCAAAGTCTTGCTTATTTTAATACAAATAATAATAATGTCCAACTTGCAATTTGCCTCTTTGGTTTGAATCTAAATTAATTCTTATCAAAAGAGAAAAACCAAGGGGATCTGATAACAAATGGCTGAAATGATGTTTCCTACACACATCAACAAAGGGGAAAAAAAGGCAATGAAAAATTTGTTTATTCTGCTAGTCACAAAGCATTAAATTTGCTATTAATTTGAGATGGTGCATTTAAAAAAATACTTACAGATTAAGGAAAAAAAAAAGTTGATAATCCTGTCTAAACACCACAGATATTGTAGTACATTTTTCCTGAGTAAATAGCTGCAACATACAGGTGTTACCACATCACTTCAAAACAAAAAAAAAAAAAAAAAAAGCTGCAATTACAGGAGTCTTGCATGGTGCATTCAAATGTTTAGTACCAAAACAGGCTCCTCAGAGCAATTAGGCAGACGAATATTTAAGAGCTGTCTTGCCCCAAAATGGCAGTGCAATACATATACTTGAATGAGTGGATCCCTGTGCTAAACCAGAACTGGAAGCAATCCAGCCCAGTTAATGCTGCATGACACCTGAGATAATTAGGTGCGTACCTGATCTTGCAGATCACCGAAGATACCTGTCACTTCTGCTGCTGCCCCAAAAGGTCATGCCTGGAATTTTCTTTGTGCAAAGTCTAAAATAAAAGAAATACTTTTGGTGCCAATAGAATTGGTAAATCAGAAGATTCAATGAATGGAAATAGGAAAGAAAAACAACCAAACCCCTTTTATCTATGACAGTTTATAATTGCATTACTTAATAGAAGAACATAGTTAGGATTAGTAGTACAGATATCATGGTAGTTTTGCTTCCAGGCTTCAGAGTGCCACATATTATTACATTCCTCTTTGTTACTCTTTAAAACTTAGCCTATAAATCGTAAGTAAACCACTGCACTCCTCTGACTCTGGACTTGTTCTGCCCTAGGACATTGGGTTGTGTTGAAAATGTCATCTCATATTGTATTGCTCCACTGAGCATACAGAAAATCCCAAACCCGAAAGGTCCAATAAATTGGTAGTCTGTGTCTACACACAACAGGTAGAGTAGTGATTCCACCATGTGTTCCCCGTAGTGTGAGAGTGATAATAGCAGGTCTTATATCTGTGCAAGAAAGGAAGTAAAAGCAATATCAGCTTAAGATACCGTTGTAGGAACAAAAAGGAAGGATGGGGTCTCCTGCCATCACCATGAGGTTGCTAAGGTGTAGCTTTACTGCCCTAGGAGCACTATTGACACAAATACACCTCCCAAAAATCAAATCTTGAGACCAGTTCTAAAAAGCATCAGCATACTTCCTGCTGAAAACCTTTTCTGAGTAAATGGAACCATTTTGCAAAACTCTGATGATTTCAATGACATTCTTAGTGAGGTAAAGAATCAGAGGATAAAATTTATTTTATTATGTTTTGATTGGACTTCGGTGACAAAATTTAAACTCAGTATTTAGTAGGGCAGGAGCACCTCTCCTATGAAGACAGATTGAGAGAGTTGGGGCTTTACAGCCTGGAGAAGAGAAAACTCTGGGGAGACCTTATAGCAACCTTCCAATACCTAAAGGGGGCCTACAGTAGAGCTGGGGAGGGACTCTTTATCAGGGAGTATAGTGATAAAATGAGAGATAATGGTTTTAAAGTGAAAAAGGGGAGATTTAGATTAGATATTAGGAAGAAATTCTTTACTGTGAGGGTGGTGAGACACTGGAACAGGTTGCCCAGAGAAGTTGTGGATGCCCCATCCCTGGAGGTGTTCAGGGCCAGGTTGGATGGGGCTTTGAGCAACCTGGTCTAGTGGGAGGTGTCCCTGCCTATGGCAGGGGGGTTGGAACTAGGTGTTCTTCAAGGTCCCTTCCAACCTAAACCATTCTATGGTTCTATGATTTTCATCTGACAGGAAGAAGCACAGCTGGGGTGGAAGATGTTGCATGAACAAAATGTTTCTTTTCAGTAGTCTTGATTATTTTTTTTCCTCAGAATTTTCAGGGCTTCCCGTGAAATAATATTTTGGTTTATTTATTGAGATTGTGCAGTGTGAGGAAAATATGAGAATTTAAGAACCAGCTCTGTCAATACAAAATATAGCACAGCTAAATTGGTTGATATCTAAATATGGACCATTACCATCCTTCTGAAAGGTATTGATCAGTGTGAGACACTAAGCAGGGCTAAAGATGGATTAAAGAAAATATGTTCTTCCCATTTTGAAGGACTATAATTTCTTTTCTCAGTGCTGTGAGTATATCCTTGCACTGAACCCATATTTATACTCATTATAAACCAACATTGATGGCTCTGCTACAGAATTCAAAATGTTGAAAATCTGCAACCGGTTTATCACAGAAATTAATAGCCCCGACCACTGCTAATAAAATATACTTGTAAAGTACTTTGCTTTTCAGAAAAGGGGTACACTCAACTGCGTGTTCACATATGCGTTCTCCATATTAAGTGCACAGGGTTTTGAAGTGAAAGAATGATTAAAAATTGAGTGTTCAGATACCCAGCCTGCAAATTATTTCTCAACTAGCCTGTTCTCCCTGCTTAACATATCCCCCTGAACAGCATGTCTTTTGGAGTGATGCATGAGGAGCAAAAGAGGAAAACGGAATAAAGCAAGACTTTCTGTGCTGTGACAGCTTTGTGGGGCTGACTTTGTGTTGCATTTCCTTTTGCTTGGGGATTTTGTACATACAGCTCCAGCAAGCCCTCTACCTCTGCTATGTACTCCCACATTCCAGTCTGTGCATTTGTGGTGGACGTTTTAAGTTCATCTGACGATTTTGCTAATTTACTGTGTTTGTGCATGTCTGGGTCTTAGGAAGTTTTGTGCTGGAGACAATTCCCCATCTAGCAATTCTGCTGCAGCATGTTGTGAGATACCCAGAAGATGTGCAGCCATGCACAGTTGTGACCCCAGAACTACGGAACATTCAGCTTCCCTGACAGTGGGGACCCTCACCTCTTGGGGCCACCCAACATGTGAAGGTTATATTGAAGGAAGGGCAGTTTCTGATGCCAAGCCCTGCCTCCACAGGACTGGTGTCACCAAACTCATTGCATGCAACTGACAGATCTTTCAATAAACCTGTTGTTAAAAATTATCTCCGTGTACAACACAAAGTTTATTCTCATTACTAATCAACCCAAGAAGATAAGGGACTTCAATAGGAGCCATAAAAAGAGACTATAAGAACCTCTTGATTTAGATCTTATCATTTCCTAATTTTTATATCCTTGGCTCTTCCTCCACACTCCCACTAATCAATCATTAAAATAGTGGTGTGCGGAGGTCCGGTAACCATTTGACCTGTTCTTATCAACTTTGCCCTATTGTGAAACTGCTCACTTCCCTGTGATTTGTGTGGATCAATACAGCAGAAAGGTCACAAAAGCACTAAAGAGAGATGCCAATCAGAGAGACGTCAAAAGAAAAAGAAAGTTTGACAACATCAGGATCAATCAGGGGCTGCTCAGGAGAACTTGTCAGCCGTAATTAATGGCACATTGTGCATTGCTGTCATTTCAAAAACACTTTAGAACTTTTTAGATCACTGTGTGGAGAAATTGACTCTTTTATCATCTTGAAATTTAGTAGTTACAGGGTCCAGAGCAGGCCAGACAAACTCTTTTCTTATCAAACAAAAGCCTGATGGTGTCATGGCTGAGTAAAACTCTCTTAACTGTGTTTGGGTAAGGGACAGCATGCAATTCACACAGCTCTGGGGAGACTCTGCTCCCCACCTCCCTCATCCAGTGATTAACTGGAGCACTGAAAAAGTGATATTCATGAAGGAATGCTCTGAAATATGGGTGCATTGCTATGAAATGGAGAGGTGGCGTTTCACAAGCAGATGTATTAGTGTTGCTCCCTTTCTTAGCTGGGGCTTCCCAATGCCCAAATCCCACAGGAGACTTTGGTGCTGTGATAGTGGCCTCTGCAACTTCCAAAACCCTCAGAGGAACTCCTCAAGTACAGGTGAAGGTCATGGGAAGAGCTGGACCACTGTAAGTTGGGCTGTCCATAAATCATGCAAGTGTGCCAGCTAGACTGGTAGTTTTACCTTAGTGTAGTAGCAGCTCTCTAATTGGAAGGGCGTTCCTCTGAAAAAGCTGAGGGGGGATGTGTTACCAAGGTCCCTTTGGAAACAGAGAGAGAAAGGGAGAGTGAGAGAAGAGTTGTACCACTTCTTCAAAGCCTTTTCAGCACTCTTTTCTTCTCCTAATGTTCTTTTTTTTTCTATGGAAGGGACTACCCAAATTTTGTGCATGGAGAGTCTGTGCCATGGTTGACAACAGAGACAAGCTGAAAGTATCCACTGGCACCATCCCAGTGAACATGTCTTCCTACTACATATTCAGCAGCTGTGATTCGGGTCCCTTTGCTACTGGAGGAAAAATGCCTGGAAAACTCAGATGGCCTTTTCAGTTAGGCTATGGTAAATTATGTTTTTTGATTGAAAGTATTAATAGCTGAATTTTCCATATGAATGTGCCATGTCCTCTAACCTATGAATGATGGTAAAACGGTTGTTACATAGACACTGCTAGTAAAGAGACATTCATACTCTTACATCCACTAGTAATTCTCCTGATGCTGAGACATGCAGAGCTTGGGAGGTAAGAGCATTTCTGAGCAAAGGTACCTTCCTTCCCATCTGACCTACAAAAGGCAGTTTCTTTCTTCTGTTTCCCTGGGCAGTCAATAAGGTGGCCTTCCTTAAACCTCTTTAGTTTATATCCAAAATAACTGAAAGGCTTTGTTTGCTGTGTGCAAGATGTATACTTTGTTGTAAGATCAGCTTGTAAAAGAAACTCAGGCAACCTTGCTGTAAGTATCATACCTTCTCTTCTTTGTCCCAATAAGAGGAGATCCTTGTTGCCATTGGTCTCCTTGGGTTTCTCATGAGTAGCAGAAGAGTATTACTAAAAATGGTACCTCTCTTAAAGGACCGTCTTGCTCATACGTGGTAGGAAATCTTTCCCTTTGTTGGAGTAGTGCCACTGAATTTTTACCTGACCCCAGACAACTCAGAGTGGATAGAGAAATCCTGAAAAGTCCTTAAATCTACAAAAATATGTATATTCAGCTGGTATTCACAGCATCTATAGTCTATGAAACCTGTAGTAATTTTAATCCAATTTTTTACAGCATATTTCAAAAGTTTATTTCAAAGAAGTGAGTTATAACAAATGATAGCATGATAGCATAATGGTCCTCAAGAAAGAGTGGGAAACAAGGGCAAAAATGCATGGTGAGCTCCCCAAGGTAACCCTACAGGATAATGACAACATCACAAGTTGTCTGTTCTCACCCTCAGGCCACATACTTCTCAGCAGCTAAAGGTCTGTCCCAATCTGTAGCACAATGTCCCATGCACTACCTGCCTAATGCTTCCGTAACGGTTTTGTCAAACTAAGTTTTGGCACAGTTTAAATCAAATTAATCCAGTTACAGAGATTAGTTCTTATTTGGCATTTGGTTGTCACTTTCGTTTAGTGCTACTTTGAAGAACTTCCTGGCACTCAAAGTGATGGCTGTATTCACATTTCCATCAATTAAGCCATATAATTTTGCAAGTATAGTTGCATACAATGGTATCTCTTTGCTGCATTGGACAGAGACTGTTTAGGCTACCTGCTGTTAAGTCAGGTCTCCAGAAGTGGAGTTTTCTATAGTTATACACTTTCCATCAAGCAATTTGTGCTCTGAGACTGGAGTGTGCAGTCTTACCCATAGGCAGAAAGTGTTGATCCACATCAGAATCCCAGTTAATCTCATTTGATCATCCTGAATATAATCACTGTATCTGTGGTATATTCAGCTCCAGTTATATGTATGTAGCCATAAGAATTTTTATAATACATTGTATAAAATACATTTATTCCCCATACTAACAGCGTAACACAACTGGGATTCTGCTGAAGACATGGGTGGCAGTATATCAGGTACGTGAGATAAATGTCAGATTAGCTGACAGTTGCATGCAGTTTAACACATTTAATACACTAATTTAGATTTAATGTGCATATCAGAGGACTCTATAATATTGGCACAGGAAATTTTTTGTGAGAAGATATACAGATATGCAGTACTGTTCTAACTAGCCACTGATCAAAGAAGCATAACAGGTTTGTTTTTAAAAGGCAAGAATGACTGATGTTTTGATATTTTGTCTGCATCAGAAATTAGTCTTTCCAATTCCGGATAATTTTTATTTTTCCCACCAGTGCTGTAGAGTTGTAAAGCAAAGCAATGCTGCAAGAACAAAAGTGCTCCACAGGTCTGCAGATTACATCCCTATTGGTAGGTTTGTCCAAGCTGTGTCACACTAGTGCACACTGTTCAACAAAACTGTGACTGGGACCTTTGCCTCATCCTCCCATCAGCAGTTACCGCTGACAGCAAATAAAGTAACGCTGGTAGTTTCAGCAGTCGCAGTAGAATGAATGGGGGAGAAATAAAACACTGATTTAAGGTTTAGACACATTACCCATATTTACTCTTATATGCTCATTTTCTTTGCCATTTTCATGTCTTCCCCTATTCCGCATCTCACCAAGCTCTCCTAGATGTTGCACACAAGCTATTCCTCCCTCTTTGACCATGCTCTGGTCAACAAAATTTAGTGATGTCCGTCTTCACATCATCTCATGACCCTCACTGCTGGGACTGATCCCCAGCATTGCTATGAAGAGGCAGATGGGATCTGAGAGGAAAAGGGGTGTTCAGGGGGTGCCAAAATGAGACAAAAATATCTCTGCCTGCTGCAACTCATGTTCCCAGATGTCCTCAAGGATGTTTGCTTGCACATGTGTCCTCACCTTCCCAGAGGCTCTCAAGTCCCCACAGGGGAACTATTAAAAGTCATACTCCACCATGGAACATTGACCAACATTTCTTATCAGCTTCCTGATTTCAGCTTTCAGTCAGAAGTGGGGCCAGTTACTATCTTCTGCTGTGAGTCACGTGAGAGCCGAAAGCCCAGGTGCTATAGGCAGTTGTCCTGGTAGGCTGCCATCACAGTTTGGGATGCACCACTAAACTTTCGTGTTTTCTTGTGCCCAAAACAGTAAGATGAACCTTGGGTTTGTCAGAATGCTTCAGATGTTGGCTGTTGTTTTGGACGTGGACATCCTCTGTTTACAGGTTACCCAAATCTCTCTTGTGAGATTTTGTTCTGCCTTTACAAAAAGTACAGTTCTCTGAACAAAACTGCTCATGCAAAGTATCATTAAATGGATAATTTGAAATACTAATGTAAAGCCTCAGGGTAGCTTAGCTACCCTAAAATTAGGTTTTAGACTATAAATTTCATTCTAAGTCTCTGTTTTTTATTTAAAATCTCAAAGTTATTGAGCAGGAACAGGCAGGGTGGTTTTGCTTTTCATTAGACTTTTCATTACTTTGGAAAGGAGGACAGTTATAGAAGGTGTGCATTAAAAGTGGAAGCACCGAAGTAAAACATGGAAAGGTGAGGGGGCTATCCCAAGATCACGCAGCAAGGCAGTACTAGGGCTCGCAACAAGCTGCTGGACTCAAACACGCTCTGCTTTATTAGGCTGTTCTGACTCTAAAATTTCCCCCTTCATCAGGCTCCATAATTGGTGCTTCTAACCTAGGGGTTTAGTCAAAAGCAACTTGCACAGTCATTTTGATTGAATGAAGTGAAGGGCTGATAGGAACATCATCAACCCTCTAATTGAATGAAACCTCTCTGTTAAATAGCACAGGGATTTAGGCTGAGTTCTGCAAGTGGCAAGAAAACACAGAAAATCTAAAATTTGCCTTTTCCAATGGATTTGTTGCTAAAGAACCATCATTAGCATGTTGACAACTATTTCACATCTTCCCAGCTTTGGCAGCTTCTTGGCTTTCTTCATCAGAGTTGCTTGGTCAAATCTACTTCTCTTTCCTCTGAGGGAAACTCATGTTACTTACCTCTATAAGAGCACACGTGCACCTGCTGGGAGAGGGGCTTGACAATAACACTACACTACTTTGCCCACTTTCCTAGTTAGTGTACAGTTTCATAGGTTTCTGTTCATTGAGCTAGACCCACAGCAGGTGTAAACTCCATTCATTTCAGTGTAGCTGTGATGGTTTGTGCCAGCTGGAGATAGTGTTTCACTGAGTTTGGTGCGCAGATTTTTCCAAACAGGAAAAGAAATGTTGAAAGCAAAATGAGCAAAACACTGCTTGTACTTTTTGCATTGGCTGTTCTTGGTTTTGTTTCATTTCACAAAGTCTTTCAGACCTAAATGTCATCAGCTGTAGCAAAAACATCCTCTAAAAACTAAGATGACAAATTGTTAAAACAGAGCTAAGAGCCATCCCTATAATTGCTGTTACTCTTGGGTTTAACTCAATTTTAACCCTGAATGACTGGTACATAAATCAGAATACCATAGATCCAGGAATGAAAATGTGAAAATGTATAAGTTTGTGCACTTTTCTTGGTGATGTGTATCTCTGGGAAGTTAGAGCACTTGTGCATGGAGACTGCACTGGACAATACAGCAATCTATGATATAACTAGGGCACTGTATTCTCAAAACTGAATTGTCATCCCTGGTAGGGCTCCAAGCTGCTCTTCCCCCTGAACAGTGATGGGCCACAAATGTATTTTCTGTTTGGCTTTTTCCTCTCCACCTTGCTCTATTTTGTCTGTTTAGGCTGGAAGGTGGAGGGTTCTCTCTTGCAAGGCATGTATGAGATCCTAATATTACTTCAGGGTCTGAGACACAGCACAGGATAAGCAATCCTCAATAAATTTAGATAAATCCATTGTGACCCTTCTAATCTGCCCCCCCCCCCCCCCCCCATGTTGCTATAGTTATTTCTTTTGCTGCTCACTGTTTGCTTTGCCTACAGATCTCAGAGCAGCTCCACTGATTCCTTTTTTTGACTCACTTAATCCCTGGTCTCACTTCTCTGCAGGTTTCTTCTCTCTATTTTAAGTCAGGGAATGGAGGCGAAGTGGGGAGGGACAGGAAAATCATACAGTCTAACTTCTATAATTTTATGTTTTTACTGCTTGGAATGTATGATTCATGCACTTCCACATTTTGTCCTTTTTTCTTCCTAGAGAGACGAGCTTTAATGATCATAAATGTCTGCAGTTAGGGAGGGAGCAGGGCCTTGCCAGCTCTCAGAATTCCCAGCCAAATCTCCTTTGGTTTAGATTTCTTTTCAACTGTATAAAGTTCCTAGGTAGGGTGGAGGGAGGAAAACAGAGGCCACAGAGTCCAGGTTTTTACACCAGTCTGGGGTAAGCTTCTTTTTTTTGAAGTGAAATTGCCTTTCCCAAAAGTTTTTTCCTGCCATCATCCATCATTGGACTAGTTTTATGGCACAGGAGAGCAAAAAAGTTTTCTTCCAAACTTCTAAGACAATTCCTGTCTGGACCAATTGAGCTTTGGTCCAAATGAGCTAAATTCTGTGACAGCTGCTTTTGGGGTCTCTCCAACTTTCTGGCTATTCCCAAAAAATAAGGTGTTGAAAACCATCCTAAGATTTCCGTGGATCTCTCACTTTAGGATTTAACTTTCTTTACTTATCACAAAGGAAGCTGAAACCTAAATCTTCAAACATATGAGGTTGTCCTCAGTTATCCAGACTATGGATTTAATGAGACCTAATGATGCTCACTGTCATTCTAAGCCACCTGAGCTGACCTGGTACATAAACACAAATACTTAGAGGTGCCACTATTCAGAATGGATACTCATGGTCACCCCCCTCTGCTTGTCCTTTATTCAGAATTGCCCTTATGCCTGGAGCAAATAGTCAATGCAAAGCCGCTGGATTCAATAAGGACAAAATGTCATCTATTTCTCTCTGAGTCTGCAGTTTTCTGAAAATCCTTTCCTTCTAAATACACCTTAGAAATCCCCATGAGCACTCCATATTACCTGCAGTTCTGCTTTAGTGTCCTTCCTCAGAAGGCCAGGAGTCTTGCAAGGATTCTAGCATGCAAGAGGGGAAAAAAAAAAAAAAAAAAAAGAGGAAGAAAAGATCAAGCTCCCTTTCTCTCAGTGCTGCTTTTATCCCGCTGCACTCACTTTCCAAAGGGGCATATGCTTTTATTTTTCTCAGGAAATATAGGCTATCTTCACTTTCTAAGTTTTCTTCTTCCTACTTTTCTGAAGTTGTATTTTGCATTAACACCACCAGAATTTTACCCTGCAGACTTCTTGTTTAATATTTCCTGTGAAGTATTTGTAACAAAAAAGCCACCTGGTTTCGGATTTCTCCCTCCCTTCCCAGACAGTGATGCCCATGAAAACCCTTTTTCTTTCTTTGCAGTTCTGTGGGCTCCCAGCCTGAAGTAGGCTGGACCTGCCCTGTATCTGGGTATATGCTGGTATGGTGCTTTGACCTAATTCCACTTGAGTCTTGCTAAGTGCATTCCTCTGCTTACCACTCTAGCAGATCCTTTTTATTAACTCCTCTAGTATGCCAAATACTCCCCACATTGTGTTCTCCCTGGGTGGATTTTTAAGGCAGAGTTCTCCTTCCTCCCAGGATCAGTCACAGCTGTGAGCTGCCTCTCCCCACTGCTGTGAGCTTTAATTGGGTTCTAAAGTTTTATTATCAGAGTGATCAGTTCTGGAAGAGATTTCATGCTCCCCAAGCCCCAGGCAAGTCCTAACAACCTTTTTTAATATTTTTTTTTCTTTCCTCCTTTTCCTCATTTTTTTTTTTCCTTTCTCTTTGATGATGTTCTGCAGGTGCTTGAGCAAATACAAGGCTCCAAGGTCTTAATCTCCCAAGACTGCTGCAGTTTTTAGCTCTCAGGCACCAGTCCAGAAGCCATTCTCCTTTTCAGCCGACAGCTGGTCTTTTTCAGGAGTCACTGGCGCATAGTCGGGGAACTCCGATCATATGCCTTGTAAGATTCTTAGTGGCTGACATAATTTGCCAAATGCCAGCTTTCCTTGACAGCTTTTTCTGGTCTTTTCAGCTCCACAGATACTTGGCTGCCAGATATAACTCCCCATCATTAAAATATAACTTTGGGCTCTCTCATCACAAAAGTGGGTGCATGAGGCTGTAGATAGAGAGTGTAAATGAAAATGATTTGAAATTTTCCCTGTGATTTGTGTGCAGATCATCTCCCTGAGATCTCCAATAGCTGGTATATGCTATGCTAATGGCTAGCATCATTAATGAATGCATGCTAGCTAATGAAAATGCAGTGATGAGAACTGTAACTGACCCTATCACTGCAATTATTGTCCATAATAATTAGTTTACAGTTGCAGGAATACATTAGGAAGTGTAACTGCTACTACATTTGTCTCAGAAGATAGAAGAAAACCTAACTCCTGGTTTATATAGTATAGCTTCTAAGAATTTACTGCTAAAGGACACCAGTAGATGGTTATCTCCTTAATGTCATGATTTCACTCCAATGACCCTGTATTAGGGCAAAATGTCTGTCCTTTCACAGTTTGAATTAGTAACCTTTTAGTTAGAAAACAGGCCATTTAGCATAGGCAGTGAAGGGTCATTATTTCAAAGATGTCCTAAATTTAGTCCTTGCTGCTGTGATGATTCATCCAGTCATATTGCACTGCAGGATGTAATGAAAAAGCGTCAGAATAATGCAAAGTAGTTCCCTACTCCTGTAACGCCTCTCTGACTACGTTTTCCCCAGCTCCTTGGCTTATAGACTCCACCAGCCTGGACTTCCTTATGTTCTTATTGTTTATTTGCACCAAAGTATTCAGGAATGTTCTCTCCAATGCAAGTAGATAGGTAACAACCAGATGGCCTTAGGCCCTCCCCAATGAACCATCATGGTCTAAGCACACAGAGAGACCACAAGTCAGTATACAAAACACAAGGGGGATGCACAAGAGCAAGTAAATGGTTCATGCACCCTCTCTAGGGCTTAGAGTTTAATAAGGGAATGCCAGCTTGTCATGGTGGAATATCTTCCCCAAATTGGCACTGACTGGAGCCATGACATCCATACCATGCTGCAAAGTGCCATGTGGGCCCTGAAAACTCTCCATCTATGTTCATGCACCATTGGGCAAACTCTCTTCTTAGTATGTGTAAAACAAAACCATGGCCAAACTTGCTAGTTTAGTCAACACTGTCTTGGGGATCTCTGAATAAGGCTCTGTCTTGTTGGATGATAAAGAGTCAAACTGTGAGTAGCCACCTACTTTGCAGCAGCTGGCCTATTTCTTCCAGATTTTGCCAGTAGACTAATTACTGTTGGTCAAATGGAATTAATTCTACAAAATGACAGTGGTGGATTTTTTTCCCTTACTGGAATAAAAATCTTGAAAGTGTTATAATTTTCCAAATGATTGCATTAGGACTGACAAGGAGAAGGAAACCATCAAGACATAGTTGCCTCATCCTGTAATAAGGTCAGTACAGAACCTGCTGGCGCCATGCAAGTCAGTTGAGTCAGTGAGTGAGAAGTTGAGGCCCCCACTCTTACATGCTTTGACTGGGGAATATTCTCCATCAAATATTAGTTATCTAATTTCATTTTCTGACTCAGTAACCAAAGCTGCCTATGTAGACAGAGACTATTCCAGAAGCCCATTTAGGCAGCTCCATTCTTGTGCAGTAAAACACAACAATGTTCACCAATTTTTATTTTAGTAGCAATCTGTGAAGGAAGAACAACAGTTCAGAAAATGTTCTTCAGAACAATTACAATTGTAATTGTAACAAGTACAAGAACAATTGTTCTTGAGAATAAAAAATTGAGTACAATTTTCTTATTAAAAAAAAAAGAAAAAAAAATGCACATTTTGTTGCTTTAGCCAGCTTTAAACACATCCGATTAAAGACTATTCACTGTTAAAGCTCTACTACATTCCAGTGCAACTACCTAATAATAACATCCCCTTCCTGGAAGGCGAACCTGAGCCTTGAGCATCTGTGACCAGTTCTCACCTAAATATTGCTGAAGACTCCTTAAGACACAAATTCTGGAACAAAGGGAAAATTAGAGTAGCAAATTCAGTCCTAACAATTCTGACGTGCTATCTCCTGCTGTGCCATCACCACCCAGCAAATTCATTATAATGTCCCTTGTTATACTTCAGGTTAAAGTCATGGGTGCATGGCTGACGAGCTTTAAATGAGATGTCCTTGGTTGAATAGGTTTATTTCCTGAGCAAGACAGATTGGGGTTAATCAGAATTATTTGTTTCTGCCAAATTCAAAAAATCATAGGATATTTTAGGTTGGAAAGAACCTCAAGAGACCTCTAGTCCAACGTCCTGCTCAAAGTAGGGTCAACATTTAATTCAGCCCAGTTCCTCAGGGCTTTGTCCAGTTTGGTCTTCAAAACCTCCAAGGACAAAGATTATATAAACTCTCTGGGGAACTGTTTCCAGTGCTTCACTGTCCTTCTGCCAAGAAACATTTTACTTTTATCAAGTCAGAACCTTTCCTGGTTTAGTTTGTGGTCATTGCCTGATAGTCATGCACCATGCATCTCCATAAAGAGCTTCACCTTGATAAATTCTTCTATGGTTTTGGAATGAGTAGTTCAATGTGTAAAGTTGTAAACATATGCATAAAGCATTTAATAGTTTCAAACCAAAACATTTCGATACTTTTGTTTCAAATGGCATATTATCACTGAACAAATGAAAAAGAAATGGAAATTGTACAGTTTGGGTCATGTGAAACATTTAATTTAGACCAAAATAGAGAAATAAATTCCAGAATTAAATGTGGTAGATCAGCTCATGGAGATCTCTTCACTCCATTGATTACAGAGGAAGCTTCAGTAATTGCTCAGGCAGGCCAACTCACTTTTAGGTGGGTGAAATTAAGACTGACAGCTATTCCTACCCTCCCTCCTTTGGTTTCCCAATTACTTAGAAGATGAGAATAGTACAGAGGAGAAATGAGAGAATAAACATTAAAAATGAAGATAGGTATGTAGGTAAGGGCTTATTGGTGTGGAAAAGACCTACCATCCCTCTCCAATGCCGGTCTATGGAGCAGGATACAACATAAGCAGTTATTCATGCTTGCTCTTTAGGGCAAGTGTACTGCTTACTCTTTCTTGTTTAAATGTTACAGCCACAAAACAAGCTAATAAATTTCTGGCTGACAAGCCTGACAGAGCAATAAGTAAAACCAGGAAAGCATATATTACATATTACCCTGAATTTATCAGCTCTCCCTTCAAAAGAGGAAATAACACAAGGCAAATTGTGGGAAGTTTTTTTATCTGCTAGAAAACTATGCCCTGTGCCCCAGTCAAAAAGCAAGCTGTTGTGAAGTAACCACATTATTTAAAGATACAAGTCAAACAGGAAGATGAAAACCAAACAAGCATGGCTTGAAAATTTCCCACAAGTGAGCTCTGATAGTCAGAGCAGAAAGGGGCTTGCTGACAGAGCCTGGGCTGCAGGGAAACCATAGGCTTTTCCAGGGCCACAGGGCTGGGAAGGGGAATAAAAGGGGCTCTCTTCTGTTTTGAATATTTGTCTCCAGCTATATGTTTCTGGTGTTTGCTTTATGTCCTGGTTTGAGGTAAAACAGGACCAATTTTGTTCAGTAACTTTGCTTCTTAGCTAGGCCTCTCCTAACTACTGAAAATAACAGCATATTGTGCAGACAATGTTCACTCTCTCAGAGTGATAAGACCTATGTTTATAGCTGATGTCCAGGCATGGTATGCAGAGAGGCTCTTGCTTATACTTATTGCTATAACAACCAAGGCCAACCAACTTTGTTACTTGCCCCGTTGGAGGGTCGGAAGCGGAAAAGCGTAGAGGGGTCCTACCTGGAGGGAGGAGCAGACAGGACAGGTGACCCAAAACTGACCAACAGGGTATTCCATCCCATCTGCCTCATGCTCAGGATAAAAGCTGGGGGATCAAACGGCTCGGGCTCTCTTCCTTCAGTGGCTGACATCTGAGGAGGACTCTGCCTGTTCGTCTGCCTTTGGTCCCGATCCTGAATCCAGATCCGGAATCCAGTTCTCGTCCGTCACTGAGTCCAGCCTGGGACTTCCCCAGTGCCAGCTGGTGTCATGATTGTCATCCTGGGAGCTTGATACAGTTTTGTATATATTTCATTATTTTCTTTTTATTTTATTATTAATATTTCATTGAAGTAGTTTAGTTCCTTCTAAACTCATGTCTCTTTTTCCCTCCTCTGCCTCTCTCTTTGAAGAGGGGTAAGGGGAAGCATCTGTCAGTCCCACCTGGGGTGCCTCACATCCCCAGTGGCCAGTTCAGCCTAAACCACGACACTTGATTACTGTTTTTAAAGCCAAATCAATACATCAGCAACTGAGATTTCGTCTCAACCTCCAAAGTGAGGTCACTCCTAAATATTCAGAGGTGTGTGAGATACCACCAGTTACCAATGCAAGAAACCATGGGCAGGATTTCTTGCGGTGGGCATGCATGTTTAAGCCACACTCCTTCGAAGCACTTCAGTCCATGCCCAACTTCAAGCAGATGGGAATTTAGAACTGAACACCACACAGGACTAAGGTTTTGGTCCCTGTGAGCCTGACAGCTGGTGAAATGGGCTATGTGGACAACCTGTTGGCTGGAGCCATCGAGCCACATAACATGAACCATGCCCTCTGAGAAACTTAGTGATGGAAAGGGTTTCTGCATAGCTAATCTGCCATTGGGATGGCACCACCTCTCACTCCACAGTCTGTTTTCAGGGTGACTACAGAGCTCATATTTGATGTCATGCTCCTCATTGCAATGCTTAGGGTTAATTTTTTCCTTTTCAAAACCCAGTCCTCAGAATAGAAACATTTATAAGCATCAAGCTGACAAGCACTAGCACTCCGGATTTTTGTTTGCTTTCTCTTACACAAAGACACCACTTTGCAAATCCCAAAGATTTGCAAACGATTCCTGATGAATCATCCCTATCCAAAAGAATGAGATGTTAAAAGTATTTTCTACGGCAGCATAGTTGCCAGTTCACTTTCTACACATTTTCCTATATGTACAAGTCTTCTCAAAGGGTATATTCTACCACATTTCATATTAAAATAATAGCTTATGAAATTTATAGGCTTTCAGGTCAGAAAGGGCTATTATAATCATCAAGATTAACCTGTGGCATAAATTTATCTAACTACATAACATTACCCAGAGATTCCTGGATTAGACGAGATAAATTCTTCCCACCTGTGAAAAGAAAAAAAAAAAGAAAGCAGTAACTTGTCAGCCTGGCATATCTTATATAAAAGAACCAGTCTTGATTTTAGAGAGTAAAGTGATAGGGTATGAATTAATTCTTGGCAAATTATACTGTTTCAATAATTCAGACTAAACTCAATTCCAAACTGAATGTCAGATTTCCATTTTGTATTCCCATTTTACTTCGAATTTGATATTGTAATAATTTCAGTATCCAGTTTACTGTGCCTTTCTTTGTCTGCTAGACTATCATAACATTTATGGACTAATAAAAAAAAGCCTTTTCAAATTACTGCAAGAAACACAGTCCCTCCCAGTATGCATCCTGGCTCTGTAATACAATGAATCTAAACCAAAGATGCAAAGAGGTATTTGGCCTGGGAATCAAGGTCTATATATTAATATTGCGGCATATAATATGGTTACTAGATTATATTTTGAAAAAGACACTGGAAATCTGAGTTTATTTTAGAACTGATTTTGCCAACAAATGAATTTATAAGTGTATTCATTTCTAGGGAGCCTTCCTGTGCTTTGCTTCTAAACAGAAGTAAAGCCATGCAATCCTGAGCAAAAGATCATCAACCTCCTGACATGAATTACTTTACTGACAGTTCTCTTAGTATATGTTTTCACATTTGTCGGGCTGCTCTGACAAGATGTATTGTCATATAGAACCAAATTAATACACAGGGAGGCTTTGTCATTAAATAAATACAAGCTGATTTCTTTTATTATGACCATTAAGAGAGCTGCATTTGCAGTACAAGCAGCTACAGCGTTTTCTGAGCTAATATTCCTGTGGCACATGGCTAGCTCATAGTAACCTGGATCCTGAAACTGGGCCAATGCATTTATTTAAATCCTCAGGGAAGAAACTACTTCAAATCCAGGTGCTTAATGGTAGAACCATGTGTAAACTGAAATGCACAACATACATTCATCCTGCTATTAAAGAAGCACATTAAAAGGAAAGGAATGAGGAAAGAAAGTCATAAAAAACCTCAAGAATTTTCTTCTTACTAGCAATTCAAATACTGTGGGTGATGTTACATATGACCAGCATTTTACCCTTGAATCCAAGCTGACACTAAAACACTTCTTGAAGGAGAAGCTAAACTCAGCTCCTGATGTTAAGAAGCCAGAATAAAACAAACGATCCAGTCCAGTACCTCGGCTCTGACCCTGGCTCAGGAAGAGATGTAAACACATGCTTCACTCTCCCAAGGTGCACTAAGTGCCCTTGTTGCATGTTTTCCTACCAGCTGCTGCAGAGAAACACACAGGCAGAAAGTCAGAAACCACAGAATAATATGCCCAGAGCAGAGCTAGCCTCCCTGCAGTCAGGTGGGAAGAAAGTAGGTGAATTAATGCTGTAAGACAACAAGGTCTATCACTTCGACCCAAATCAAAAAGTGCTGGAATTCTGGTTAATCCCAGCCTTGTGAGACTTGCCAAATTTTCCGGCGGCAGTGGAAAAGCACATAAGCATTTGTACAGTTGTTAATGCTGTCTGAATCCCAGTCTTGGTGATTCAGCTGGGATGAGCTGCTTTACCTAGTGGATATCTTAGATTCAGAAACTTTGGAGAAAAACTGCTGAGACAGATTTGATAACAAGAGATTAGCTTAAATAATGACTCTGCAGACTCTGATTAGAGGTGAAGCTGTGTCCAGACTGAGCAAATCTCTAGTTTCTTTTTCACTAGTTTCATTGCTTCCTTCTCCTTCTGAGGGAGGAAAAACAAGACAAAAATATTTTTTTCATGGTATTTTGGCACTTCTCTTTCTTGTTGTGGCCAGAACCTAGAAGTTAAGAAACTTGTGACTGAAACAATTGAAGTAGCACTGGAAAATTCAAACAGGAAGAAAGATGCAATTTTTTAAACAGTGAGGGCAATTAATCAATGGAACAGCTCTGCCAATGGATGTGGTGGATTTACCGTCATGCGAGTCTTTAAATCTAGTCTGTCTTTCCTTCTAAGTGTGATTGCTCCAATTTAAGGTATTGGTTTTAACACAG